>NW_017548287.1:482597-533816 GCF_001854935.1 Bemisia tabaci | reverse complement strand
TAGCATATTGATTCTTACACATTTGCACTCACAAAATTGGTTGGTAAATTCAACGAGTGGGTGCATCGACCTGGTATATCAAGTTTCTGCAATTTTTTACGGCAAATCAGTAGATTTTCGGGATGTAGATTGCTTACTTTCAATTCATGAATGAATAAAGCAACGACATGGTTGAACTTCTTTGCATGGAAAGACGTTTAAAATAACAAAATCAAGACGTATTTAATGCAATTGCATTTATATCGAGTCAATTTCTTTTCAATAATATAACGGGATTTTTACTACCGGTGATTTGGGTATTTTAGCCCCAAAATACCTTTAAATCGACTTTATCTTCTAGGAGTTCGACAGAATTTTTCCTTTCTTCGCTTAAATTATTCCGTAGCACTTTTCTTCAAGAATCTGATAAGATTTTGCTTGAGGCAGATCAAAAAACTTAAATTCGATCGAATAGCTTTCTACTTTCACAATACACGGTCTCGTCAAGGTGCGTCTTTGACCTCGCAGTGTTGGATCGTGAATTCTCTTTTTATGCTGTTTGCCTATTTTGAAATCTCTGTAAATGAAAACTAAAGGGGTTGATATGTACGAGTTAATGACGCGCCTTATCAACACATTGTGTTGGAGTTCACTGCTTGTTTTTCAGTGTTTGACTTATTATAAATTAATTTTGTTTCTAAAATTAACCGAAATAGTAGTGCCCTATCACAATATGTAGTCTAATTGGACTAATGAATATCTACGTAATATCACAAATTAATGAAGGACTCAACATTACCGTAATTCAGGGAGCCGTCTTCCACATGTTGTGAGTATCCATTGAGGCGAGTTGCCGCGTTGAGAAGAGGAGAGAAAGAGAACTCAAATAAAGCGCCCACTTCACTTTTATCCTGGAATTTAAATTATTCTGAGTATTTTTATGTTTGATTGCACCTTCCTAATACTCTTATCTTACGAATAAATTAGGTACTTTAATACTTATTCTCAGACTTGGTAGGATGCTCCATCTGCTGGACGGATTTCCGTCAAGTTCCGCTTGCAGTTGTCGGTCATTGCCTCGTTTTTTTTTCGACGGACAAAACCCGTGGGATGAATTCAAATTATTTGTTTGAATTTTACATTTTATCAGATGATGCCAGTGCGAGCAAAATTTGATACTTATTGTGATTTACATTGCCTATGATGCGGTACGCAGCATGCAGTCAAGTTAAAAAGTAAATTTTCATCATCGCTGACATTGAAGGTTTCATTGCGTGACACTCGTATGCTTCATTACACTCGTGACATGCGTATCAGTAAAACTTCTCTGTGCGCATGAGTACATATCACTGATTGCAGTAATTTAATTTCGAGTCTTCGTGGACGAAAGGATTTTTCCGCGTGACGGTCACAAATGGGTAAGACTGTTTATCATTGGAATAAATATATTTTCTAGAAATTCCACAGAGTACATAGAGTCGTAATGTAAGTGGGTGAGCTGGCGCCACTTAAGCATTTTCCAGGTCCCGAATGGAGATGTTGCATGTGTGAGGAATTTGCGATTTGACTGTTGATTCTTATGTAAAAGTTCGCGAGACACAAGATGGTGCCATTGGTTTTCTCTGAAATCAACTCCCAAGCTCAAAAAAAAGCTCTCAAGTTGAGGCCAAAGTGGAGGGCGTATCCTAAGCTATCCTGAGAGTCCACCTCTACATCAAGACAAACTCTCCATGCAAAGATAGGGAGCAAATACATTGATAGGGCTGCCACTGCATTTGGAAACTCCAAAACTGAAAACACGGCAACCCTGCTAATGTATTTGCTCCCTATCTTTGCATGGAGAGTTTGTCTTGATGTAGAGGTGGACTCTCAGGGTAGGGTGGGATACGCCCTCCATTTTAGCCTCAACTTGAGAGCTTTTTTTGAGCTTGGGAGTTGATTTCAGAGAAAACCAGTGGCACCATCGTGTTTCTCGCGAACTTTTACATCAACAGTAAGAACAAGAATCACAGAATTTTACAAGAATCAACAGTCAAATCGCAAATTCCTCACACATGCAACATCTCCATTCCGAGACTCCTTTTTGACGCTGGGTCACTTTTTCGATACATGATCGATTGTTTGCGATACATGGGTACCCGGCCACCAGATGTAAACAAATAAGATTGGAATCACCACTTATTTCACACTGCCATTTTGGATCGAACAAGTATCAAAAAAGTGACCCGAATTCGGCGCACACCGGGCTCGGAACTTGTCGAGCAGAACATGGCGTCAGGTCTCCCATTTACACTACGACTCTATGAGAAATTCCTGCTGACCTCCTCCAAAGATCCATCTCTGTTACACTTATCATATCCTGTGGCTCTCTCTACAGCTACCAAACTTCAGCTCCTCATGTTAAAGTATTTTTTAATACAGCATTGTAAATTATTTTTCCGTATCTTTCCTTCTCTTTATTCATTCATTCACCTGTTTTACTCTGTCGAAGAGAAAATCCTCAAATTCATTAAGGGGGGGGGGAGGATAACTTTTTGAGACAGTCACAAATTGATGAGGGATGTCAGAATGATTTAAACGAATGTTTCAATGAACTGAAGATTTTCAATTTTGATCGTTGAATGAGATAAATAAACTTTTGTCTACTTGTTTAAATGAGGGTCTCAGAGGGCAAGGCGCTTAAGTGGAGTTTTCGCGATTTCAAGATATACGTGTTCAAAGTTTCAAAATTACATGGATCCTTTTGATAGAAATGAGGTTTAGACTTATTTTTTGGTGCTTTAAAGTTGGACCTTAGTTGTCAATTTTTCACAGATTATACCTTCAAAGTAGTTTCAGTCGAGTTCATAAATATCTCAATTTTTTCAAAAACTGCACTTTTGCGCCTTGTTCTCCAAGCCCCTCAGATTTAAAACTTTGTTTAAACTATATATTTTGTTAGTCGCGTCGGTGCTATCTCTCTGTTAATTTGCATTTCATCTAAGAAAAGGAGAATGTACCCAGTCTATAATTTTAAAACTTTTTTTTAATCACTGAAAAAAAACTATCTCTCTCTCTCTAATGCGGCTTCAGTTTCAGCAAACAAATGAATTTTTCTGGTGTAAATACTTCTTACATCTTAAACGTTTGCACGCACCTCTTCTCGTACATCATTATGCAGAACGATTCTAATTACTTGTACAGACTGTTGTTTGATTCTCGGAAATAAGCCGGAGAAAGATTTTCGCCGATTAAAACTTTGCATTGAAAAAGAAATAAAGAAAGAAATTCCGGCAATAAACTTTGTGAATCTGATATCATCTTCGGTTCTTCACGCATGAATACCGTCAGTAACGCGTAAACTCATGTGATGGCATTGGCAGATCCGCTCGGATCCGGCAAGTTTGCAATATTGTTTTCTCCTCGTTATTTAAACCCATGAGTTGTTTTCTCCTCGTTATTGAAACCCATGAGAATGGAACGATTTTCAAAGGGCCCGTATGTGTTCTAACAAGAATCGATTGTTAAGGTGATTCGATGGACGCCATATTTTGTGTCAGAACGGCATGCGATATATCGCATCAATTGGTTCCATTTTTTCAGCTACTCGTCATTTTTCTCCAATTTTGAGATCGCGATTCTGTTGTCAGGAGACTAAAGCACTCACTTACCAATTTTAACAAAGAAATTAAACGTAATAAAGGCATGGTTTTTTTTAGAGAGAAAATATCGCATTCGAGTGCAGTTTATCAGTATCGAATGCGATGTTTTCTCTCTGAAAAAACATCGTCTTTATTGCGTTGAATTTCTTTGTTAAAATTGGTGAATGTTTTAGTCTCCTGACAAGAGAATTGCGATCTTAAAATTGGAGAAATGTTTCGAGTAGCTGAAAAAATGGAACCAATTGATGCGATATATCGCATGCCGTTCTGACCGAATATATGGCGTCCATCGAATCACCTCCTCAGTCTAAATTCACGATCTACGGGTAGATTGGAATGCTTTTAAAGTTACATTTGTTGTGCTTAACAATACAAAATTGAGCTACTGATACCGGATCCTGAAGTGGTTGTTCTAATAAATATCTCAGTTTAATAATCGTAAAGTGTGTTGTCAGGAGTTTAAATTATGTTTGTGAATGACGATGTGGCGATGCGCTATATAACGCGACAATTTTGTGCCCTCAACTTGGTGAATTTATTTCTTGAATGTGAGTTTTTGAAGTGCAAAATTCAAACCACCGTATAAGTCAAGTTTGGTTTGACATTTTTCTAGTTTTTGTATCCAGATATTCTGTAGATCCCGCTTCTGTGATAGGGCATGCATGTTTTAATTTTCAATTTTTGTGGATTGAGGTTCCTAATTCTTAGTCCATTTGACGCTCACGGTTTGTAATTTACATCATATTGCCAATAAATACGATGATGAAGATATAGATATCAAAGAATATTAGAGAATAGACACGTTGTACCTGTGCTGGATTTTAGTAATTCTATCCAGCTCATAGAGAATCACAACTTTTTGGCATTTAATTGAGTTCCATTTTGTATTTCGTCCCCTTATTTTTAAGTAAAACGTGTAGTGATTTGGATTAGAGGGCTTTTTCGTGAGGACGGCAGTTACTTATACGCAGTTTATCACTTTCGCACACCTTTGATTCTGTAACGAGAGCATTGCTATATTTTAGCGCGCTATGTTGTAACACTGGAGGAATAATTCGAAAAATATCACGATTCTGCATGAAATAAACGAGAGAGGGGAAAAAAGAGAGTGACTTACCAATTGCATAGGTAGTGTAATTTTGAGCAAAAAAACGGGGACCATAAATAGAAGTACCGTCTGCCAAAATTTGGTCACTTTGTTCCGTAAGGTTCCGTAAATAGATGCTTGAAGCGCCGTTTGGGCGAGGGCGACCAGTGCGACACATGCATTGGCGCCTACAAACCTAACGGGGATACTTCACGCGTTGCGCAATGCGTGAAGTATCCCTGTTAGGTTTGTAGGCGCCGATGCGCGTGTCGCGCTGGCAGCACACCACTCCTCTCTGTGTCTAGCTCCGATATTTAAACTCGCGGAGTCCGCGTTTTTCAACTCATGATTTTAAAATATTTGCACACTCTAAATTAATTATTCTTATTTGAATTGATGGGGGAAAAGTGCGCGTTTCGCGCTGCTCACACGCCGCTCCGCTCTGTATTAGGTTCTAATATTTACACTCGCGGAGTTAGCGTTTTTCAACTCAAGATTTTGGAATTTTTACACGCTCTGCATGGTTTATTCTCATTTCAATTGATGGGGGAGGGGGATATGTATTAGAGGAAAATAAAGCGTATTTTGTGAATATTAATTTGGCTCCGTGTCAACCTTAGTGATTCCCATAGCATTTTAATTTTTTTCTTTTATATTTTGTATTTTTACTGTGCTGCAGCGCGGTGTACGTGCAATCAAACGTTCAAAATTGGACGTATTTGACTCTAAGAGATTGATATACAATTTGGTTGACCAAAGATTGCGTGCTCCTTGGTGTATTTTCTCTTTTAATCATTTTTTAATACCTCCTTTATACACAGCTACTACTTGTTGAGATTAATATGGATGCCATCGCTTGGAAAAGGTTATACAAATATCTACCAAGCCTTAGAAATGAAGAAATTCTTTCATTAAAAAAAAAAAAAAAAAAGTTACAATGTATATTTCATAAAGAAATTTTTAAGGATAGAAACAAAAACAAATATTCACCAATGATAATTAAACAAGATGAATCAAAGGAAGAAGAAGAAAGTAAAATTGTATTTAAAAAATGAGTTACGTCACAACAACACCTCCTTCTCTCTCAATTTTCTCATTTCGAAATTGTCAATATAATTTTACATACGAACTAAAATATGACGCTTCGACCAAGTCACTGTTGCCAATTTTACGCGCGGACGTGAACTACTGAACATAACAGGTACAGGTGCACGGACAAAAAACGTTTACGGAATGTCCTGAAACCAGTCGTTGGTCCTTGCTAAGCCTCTCGCTTCGCAGTTTTTTTACGGGCAAGCGACGGAGAGGGGAAAGACGGGTGAAAAGCCTATGCTGCCGCGTTACTGAGCGAGAATATTAGTAACACGCCACATTTCCCATGACAAAAATATGCCAAATATATCGCTGGACAAAAGCTGATGTATTTTTTTATAGTGTGAAAAAACGTCGAAGAAATAAGGATGATGCATTTTTTATTTTGTGGGTTTTTTTACCAAAAGAGAATGTTACATAACGCTGACACTGACACCCCCCCACCACCCTTTTATCAAAGCGTTACGCAAGTTCATTGCCCTTTCCTCTCAGAATGTTACGTAATTTATGAACGCTTCTTAGGTTTTTGTCCAAACGAGCGCGATTCGTGAAACTTATTAGACATGCTTCTCAGCGGGCCGATTATTGAAACTGATGGACAAAGCGATAGACAAAGAAAACGTAGGGAGCATGGAGCGATCCTTTCGGTTGACATGGTTGGTTCTTATAGACTAAGGAAGAAAATGATGGACTAACTGTCGGGTCTTTTGCGGGTTGCCGTTAGTTAGTCCATTACCTACCTCCTATGTCCATTGCCACCACCTTTTTCCACCAATAGGATCCCTCCAAATCCCTTTTGTCGTCTTTGTCTATAGCTTTGTCTATAAGTTTCAATAATTGACCCGCAGTTCGGTTCGCCGAAACTTGTTCCACGAAACGAGGGATGCTGTCCACAATAGTTCGTCCGCACCGGGACTTTGTGTGTTATTCGATGGCGAAATTTGGAAGGGCATACGAATAAACCATTTTGTTTAAAATTACAACTTCAATAAAACTATAAAATTATAATAAATTAATAAATTACTGAGTTCGAGAGATGACAAAATGTCGGACATTTCACACACTTTTGCGGAAGAACCCTTGTTTAAGAGTATTATTGACCATCCTGTTTCGAAGTGTTAATCTGAAGATTGGCAGTGACATTTTTTGTGTTAAAAGGTTAGCGGTCGTTTGGGCTTTAATATCTCCATATCATCTACCTTCCCGCCAAAGTATCACAAGCGTCATGCGACATTTCAAAATTTCCTTCGCCATTTTCTTATTTTACAGAGAAATTGTTGATTGAATGTGTTTGAGAATTTCACCGAATTATATCGGCAGCACAAAGAAAGTTCAATGCACTTTTTGGCCAGCTTTATTAAACAATTTTTCTGTAAACATATGAAATGGCGGCGGAAATTTTTAAACGTCACATGGCGCTTGTGATACTTTGTCTGGAAAGTAACTATAAGCAGACATGCCTGTTAACATGTCAAGCACTCTAGACAAGACCTCCAGGCCCTTGCCCTGAGTTTGAAAGATGTTTTCAGTGCAGATTCCTCCATTTCCATGTTCAAATATGAGGGGGAATTGTGAACTTAGTTCCTCCCGGTGGTGGCGAGAACCTCCCTTTGAGTATCTTGACCCACGTGATCGTGTTCCCATGGTTCTCCTATTGGCTGATCTATTCCTTGAGGCCGCTCAGACACGCGGCTAGGGGCTGCGTCTCGTAGACGGAGGCGTTGACCATTTTACCCATCGGCCATGTGAGGACCGTACATTTCCACTTGTCGCCCACTTTCCGGCAGTCCGAGTCCATGGCGTCCGAGCAGTTGTGCCGCTGGTCCACCGGCAGGGTGAAGAACTTTTGGAATAGTTCCGCGCATAGGTGCTTCTGCCCGTAGACTGGCGCTTTCGTTCCCGCCTCAAGGGTGCACGGGTCGTCTGTCGCAAGAACCTGGCGCAGTTCGGCCAGAGCAGGGCTCTCGGTTGCTCTTCCTGACACCAACTATTGTAAAAAAAGGAATAAATTCGGAGGTAAGAAAAATGGCTGTAGTCAAAAAACAAGCTATAAGTACTGATTTGAAAGTATTAAAGAAGCGCTCTACTCCTATCGGGGTGAAACTTTTAACAGTTCAAGCCTGATTTGAAGTTTTTCAGAGGCAAAAACTGTTCTTTAGTTGACCTAGCAGCGGGAGCGGCTGACTCTGGACCAATACTGCCGTGCTGAGAACGTCGTATAAACGTTCGAGAGTTGCCATATTTCCCTAGATAAAACACGTACTTTTGATGCACATTTTTCTTTGACATTTTCAGATATTTTAGATTACATTGCATACAAAATTGTCTGCAAATTTTCTCTTGCACAAAAAAGTCAAATGTGATCAGGTGATGGATTTCATTAGTCCTGATGCAACTCTAATCTTATTTGAAGGAACAAATTCACTGGTAAAAAAAACCTCTCGGACCAATGCCGCATTGCATTGACTTAAGAGTGCAGTTTCTTGTCGCCGGATTTAAGAGTCTTGAACTCTTGATTCAAGCGGATTTTGCATTGAAACAAGAGTCCAGACTCTTAAATCCGGCGACAAGAAACTGCACTCTTGAACCAAGAGGTTTTTTACTTTCTCACTCCCATAGGGTAGAGAGGAAGTATTGTCATCCTCCAAGAAAAAAAAAAAGTTGAAATTTCATCATTTCTAGACGTTTTAAGGTCCCAGGAGTAAAAATAACCATACTTGAAAAAATGTGTGTCCGTCCGTGTGGCGTCCCCCAAATCTGTCCACAGCGATATCTCAGAATCTATCTGTTCGATTTCATTCAAAATTGGCACAGGACACCATATCTATGGTCTCCTTATGCACGTCCAACGATTTTGAGGTACGCTAAAATTTGGGGGGGCTACGCTCAATTGTCCATTTTAAGCAAAATCACACGGAAAGCTCATTTTGAGGGACTGTAAATTTTAAAAAATGCCTTTAATTCTTTAAAATTGGGCATCAAGCACATCACCTGGGTCATTAATTTAAGATCCTAAAAGATCTTTGGACTAAACTCAAAATTCAAGGGATTACGAGGCCCAAAAGTAGGGCACTTTGCTCCGCGACATTACACAAACAACTCATTTTCAAAGACTGTAAATTTGAAAAAAAAATGCCTTTCATTTCTTCGAAAGTTGGCATGAGAGCACCACCTGGTTCAATAATGTAAGTTCCTATGAGGTCTTTGGACTAAACTAAAAATTGAAGGGTTACGCGTCATATAGCGAGGAGAGCACTTCGGTCACACGGAGAGCTCATGGACTGTAGATTTTGAAAAAAATGCCTTTAATTCTTTGAAAGTTGGCTCAAAAGCACCATCTGAGTCATTAATTTAAGCTCCTTAAGGATTCTTGGACTAATCTCATAATTGCAAAGGGGCCGATAGGAGACGCTCAATTCTCTGATAAATGAGTCGGAACGCTTCTAGATAATAGCAGCAAACGCTTTGAGTCAGGTGAAACCTAGGAATTCAAATGCATTATATAATGCATCATATACTATTTCCAAAATTACTCCGTAGGTATACACAAAGCAAAATTAGACAACTAATTAGGTACATACTCACATTACAAAGGTACTATGACTATGAATCATCAAGCTAACGCCAAGAACTGACACTTAGATCTTTATTAAAAACTAATATGTTTGTTGTTAATGAATTTAGAATCCCGGCAGATTCCATCTTTTGCGGTTCCTTTTTACGAGGTACTAAGCACAAATATAATATAAAATTCGGCACAAATATGACTGATTTAATGCTTGTTAATAAAGGAGGTTATAATTGTTATAACCTGAGGTTTGTTGACGATTGTCGACAGCAGCAAGGAGATGGCGCTCTCAGCGCTCTCTATTGTTTTCGCTTTGAATTACGGGGATACGCGGTAAGGAGATGGCGCTCTTGGCGGGCGTGTGGTGAACCTTCCAGCAGGTAGATTTGCCCGCCAAATAAAATTTGGGAGATGCTAAGCGAAAACCGTTTAGTTTTAAGACTATTTAAACATCGAATAGTCATTCTACCCATTAAAGTAGATATTTGATGGCTTTTGACCGTGCTTAAGGAGAGATTATAATATAAAATCGTATCTGAAGTATGATGTCAATGAATCTAATGGATCCTAATGAATCGTAGAAAAGCTAAGATTTTTACGGATCGCCGTCCTTGACAGGAGACTTTGTTAATCAATTACATATTTAATTGAAGATGCCTCATAAAATCAACAAGTCGAGTCCGAATATATGAATTCATCACATATCGCGAAGACATTTACAATAAAGTTCAGTGGTTTGAATAAAAATTTCATAACTATTATCCTGGGATCAAAATTCCAATCAAACTTTATGATTCTGTAAAATTGGCAGTATTTGTCTAAATATTCCAGTAAAAGTGTCTATGCCGGCGCGGAGCGCCGGCAAAAGCGAGAAAGTGTTGTGCGATTCTCGCACCATGATGGGAGCGAAGCGCCCCCCCCCCGCCGGCGCGAACCCCCACATGCCGGCGCTTGCGCCGCGCATAAATTGGCCGGAGGCCAATTTTTTACCAGTGTAACAACACTTGGAACCTCATCTCTAACTAAGAAATTGATGCCAAAATCCCACAGAAATTTTCTGTGTGAGTGTCAAGTGGGTATTTTAAAAGTTATTTTACGAAAAGTATCTATGATTTGATGTGTAAGCTGCAAAGACTATAAGGGGGCACGGAATTCTGAAAAGCATGCAGTTAAAATTGGCATTATGAAATGAAAAAAAAAACTTTTTTAATCATTAAAAAATGTGAGTAATCTAACGTCATTCTTTGTTTCTTGTAAAGTTTTTGCTAGAAAAAAACACCCTATAGAGGGTCTCTTTGAAGTAAATCACATTTAGCAAAAAGGAACCAGCGAGATTTAAGTTTTTTTTAAAATCATGCAACTTCTTATATATATATGAGTCACTTTTACAGCGCTCTTTGGCGCTTTACGACGCCTAATCGCCACAAAGCTCGGTCTACCCACAGGTCATCAGGGAGTTGACACTCCCTCATCTCATTTAACACCCCCTGTCGCCAACCTCTAACTGGGCGTCCCCTACGTCTCCTCCCAGTAGGAACCCAATCAAGCATGTTTTTTGGCAGCCTCTCTTCCGTCATCCTATTGACATGACCATACCAAACAAGTTGTTTGGTCATGACGTCGAACACGATGTCATTTTCGACTTCCATTATCTGACGCACTCTATCATTATGGACCAGATCTTTCCTAGAAATTCCTGCCGACCTTCTCCAGAAATCCATCTCCGTTGCTCTTAGCATATCGACGGTGAAACTACCAGACCACGTATCTCGTTTGCGGTGTTTAAAAATCTACGCTCACATTTTATTTTTTTGAAATAGACCAAATCAATATCATTCCTTGAAATTTTCACGGAATTTTCTCCGCACAAAGAGGAAAAATCACAGAAATTTTCAAGACTGGATGTTAAGTAGTTTTTCATTTAAAAAATAAAGTATGACAGGAAGTCTGCGACGTCGCAAACCGAGATACGTGGTTTGGTAGTTTCACCGTCGATATCCTGTGTCCGTTTCTTCAGCTGCCAAACTTCACATCCGTATGTTAATATACTTTTAACTACAGCGTTGTATATTCTCCTCTTGTTATCTTTGGAAATCCGCTGATCCCAGAGGATTCCATTTAACATCGCTATAGCCTTCCTCGCTAAGGTGTTCCTGTAACTTCTTCTTCTCTTTTAAAAATGTTTCTAAGTCCCCGACGTAAATAGCTCGGTTGCTGATCGTTGTAAAATAATTAACCAACCTTTACTATTAAGATTTTTTTGGTGGGAAGCAGAGACTATTTGCTATTCTGGGAGATTTTCTAGATAATTTTGAAGAAGCAAAATGTTTACAACACTGCAATCATGCTGATTCCTTTTTGCTAAATGCAACCCAAATGTTCTACGATTCGTTGCGAGGCTCCGCCAAAATAGTTCAAGGTTGGAACGTATGCTAGGTAGGTACTTAAATTTTCTATTTCTTACCTGAGGTATAACGAAAGTACAAATTACTGAAAATATCAGCATCTTAAATGAATTAAACAGCATAAACATCATTACACAAACAAATGAGTTTGGGAAAAATACGATTCAAAAATGTAAAACCGGCATGAAACTTATGTCCATGTGACTGTATGGTATGATAAGACACAAAACCTGATTATTTTAAAAATTTAAGATGTACAAAATTTTAATGCACTTCAACTAAAAAATATTCAACACTTCGGAGGTCGGAAAATGCGAAAGTGCGTAAACCCAAAACTGGCAATTATTCAGTTCTCTTTCAAAACTTTACGAAGTCATGGAGAATGAAAATCGCGAAAAAGTCGAAAAAACTCTGAATAAATCACTGAGAAGTATTGTCCCTTAGCAGTGTCCCGAAGACTGACGACACGTATGCGTACGTCTCAAATACAATTAGATTAATTTGTGATTACAGGTGTAGACTTAATATTTCTGGTGCTTATTTTATCGACAATGATTGACATATTTCGTTCATCAATTTGATAATGTCTCCTAAATTGAGCTCGCTCGGTCAATTTTTTATGACGTGCATGATTCGGTATTCCTTCGAAGTTAGCATTTTTTAGTTTCTTTGTCTGTAAGATAATTGTTTTGTTAAGTTCGCCATACACATGGCACACTTTATTGCGATCGCCGAGAGCCCAGCCACTAGATAACTTATTTGTATCCCATTGAATCCTGGGTTATTTTGCGGCCGTTTTCGTGGCGGGAACGTGTTTGAATTTTTGCATAATGATGAGTAATTTTTGAGAGCATTTAGATGGCTAGCAATTTTTTTTTAATCAATGCAGTTGGAAAAAACCCATTCAATCTTTTTCTGTGCCAAAAAAGTTCTTTAACTTTAGTATTTATTAATTTGAGAGTGCCGTTTGATAAACCGATTAGAGATATCGCCCCAGCTGTGTAACGCTTTGTTATCTAATCGATCTATCTGCATCCTGTGCTCCTCTCTACCGCCCAAGTTTAGGCCTTTTGCCTACTTGTCACAACGCTAATATTCGAGAAAATGTAAATTTTCCATCCTGAAAACTCAGCCTGGGGGCTAGCTAACACCCACCCGAAACTTTCTGTACGAACTAGGTATGATAAAGACTGTAAACCCCGAGTGACTGGTACATCGAAAATTAGCGCCAAAATGAAGAAAATTAAGGCCCTTGTAGAAAGTAATAATTATTCCTTCCTCAAGAAAATCGAAGAGCTCATGCTCCAAAATAAGCAGCTCAACATCAGCTGCATTAGCTCAATCAGTTGCAACATACGCAAAAATGACAGCAACAACAGTAGCCAGAAATGTGGGAGATTTCGAAACCGTACTTACAAGGACCGCGAAAAAAAGCCAAAGAATGAAAAACCGGAGGAAGATTAAGATATTGGTAAAACCGCAAAAAGATGAGATGGAAAATAAAGAAGAAATAGATTCCAAGAAAGTTTTAGAGAAAATTAGACAGAAGGTTCCGGAGAGCAGGCTTAGGGATAAGAAATCATAGAAAATAAACTGCTCAGACAGGGCTCGGTTATCATCGTTTCAGGACATTAAGTCAATGCTTTTTTGTCCACGCATCTATTTTGTCTTGTAGTTCACGTCCACACGTAAAAGAGGCAACAGAGGCTTGGTCCAAGCGTTATATGTTAGTCCATATGTAAAATTAAGTTGACAATATTGAAATTAGAAAATTGAGAGAGAAGGAGGTGTTGTTATGGTAACTCATGTATTACTTTCTTCTTTTGATTCATCATTTCAAATCGTCATCAGTGAATATTTGGTTTTAAATGATTCTTGAAATTTTCGATGTAAAATATTCTTTATATATACCCTTGTTTTAATGAAAATATTCTTTATTTTAAAAACATTTACGTACTTACAAAATGACAAATATTTGTGAGACATTTACCAAACGATGGCATCAATATTAATCTAAATGGGCCTTAGTTGTGTTGAAAGAAACCATACAAAAATGAAAAAGAGAGGGGAAAAAACCAAGAATTACGCAATTTTTGCTTTTAACCCATTTGTGCGTTGATCTTTTAAAGTCAAATAAATCCAATTTTGAGTGTTTGGTTGCGCGTGCACCACGCTGTGGCACAGTAAAAGCACTAAATATAAAAGAAAAAATATAAATGCTTGGGTTATCATTAAATTTGACACGGAACCACCTTAATATTTACAAAACACACATTATATTTTCCTTTAATACATATACATTTAAATGAGAATAATTCATGCAGAATGTACATACATTTCAAAATCATGAGTTGAAAACCGCTGACTTCGCGAGTGAAAATATTAGAGGCAAATAAGGAGTGGAGCGTCGCGCGGCGTGCTGTCAACGCGACACGCGCACTGGCGCCTACAAACCTAACAGGAATACTTCACGCATTGCGCAATGCGTGAAGTATCCCTGCTAGGTTCGTAGGCGCCAACGCGCGTGTCGCGCTGGTCGCCCTCGCCCGCAGCGCCACGCCGCGCCGTGCCGTGCCGCGGCGCTTCAAGCAACTATTTCGCAACAGAGGTGTTGCACAGTATCATAAAAAATTGAAGGTCCTCAATATCTCAATATCGTCAAATTCCCACCAAAGTATCATAAACGCCATGCGAAATTTCAAAATTACATCCGCCATGTTATGATTTTACAGAGAAATTATTGGTTGAATGTGTTTGAGAATTTTGCCGAATAATATTGGCAAAGACAATTTGGTGATATTTTCGGGCAGCTTCATTGAACGATGGACTACTAGACAAGGTACGAATTTCAGCATTCTGATACATGTTTCTTCATCAAAATTTCACGTAAAACACGATGTACACAACGAAAATTACCGAAATCAGCTCCTTTCGAGGATATTTAATGATTCTTGGTGCGTGAATTGAAACCACCCGCTTTTGAAAACTCAATGCTCTACGTGATTCACATGGCTCGCTAAACGTTATCATGAACGACTCTGCGATAAAAAAATCTGGCAACCTCAATTTTGACGCTTCGGCTCAGCTACAGCAAATTACTTATTGTTTGAAAAACACATGGTGGGAAATGAACATTGCTCGATTCAGAAGCTTGCTGAAACCGTTGTAGTGCGCGATTTGACGCACGTAGAACTTTGAGTTTCTAGTGAGCGGGCAGTTAAAATTCCTCGTAACCAATGTGAAATAAAAACGTTAATATCTTGGCTAGGAGTTAGTTTCAGTAATTTTCGTTGCGCGAAACATATTCTACGTGACATTCTGGTTAAGAAACTAGTATCAGATTGCTTAAATTCTAATTCGTACCATGTCTAGCGGTCCATTTCTCTGTAAAAATATAAAATGGCGGCGGAAATTTTGAAACGTTGCATGGCACGTGTGATACTGTGGCCAAAAGGTGACTGTATCCCGACATACCCGTTACCATGTCAAGTACTCTAGACAAGACCTCTACTAGGTCCTAGCCCTGGGTTTGAAATATATTTTCAGTGCAGATTCCTCCATTCCCAGGTTTAAAGATGAGGGGGAATTGTGAACTTAGTTCCTTCCGGTGGTGGCGAGAGCCTCCCTTTGAGTATCTTGACCCACGGGATCGTGTTCCCTCGGGCCTCCTGTTGACTGACCCATTCCTCAAGGCCGCCCAGACACGCGGCTAAGGGCTGCGTCTCGTAGACGGAGGCGTCGACCATTTTACCCATCGGACGCGCGAGGACCGTGCAGTTCCACTTGTCGCCTACTTTTCGGCAGTCAGAGTCCATAGCGTCGGGGCAGTTGTACCGCTGGTCCGCCGGCAGGGCGATGAACTTCTGGAATAGTTCCGCGCATTTGTGCTTCTGCCCGTCGAGGGGCGCTTTCGCTCCCGCCTCAAGGGTGCACGGATCGTATGCCCCAAGAACCTGGCGAAGTTCGGCCAGAGCAGGGCTTTCGGTTGCTCCTCCTGACACCAACTATTGTAAAAAAGGAATGAATGCAGCGGTAGAAAAAATGAGAGTGGTGAGAAAACGAGCAAAAAGTACTAATTTGTAAGTATTAAAGAAGTAGGATTTGAAGGAGCACATATTGCATCTATGAAACTTGATTAAAGAAGAACTTAATCTTTATTAAAGAAGTGCTTAACTCATTCCTGAGTGAAACATTAAAACTTTCGTGCTTACTTTGAAGTTTTCCAGAAGCGAAGACCATTCACTGGAAAAAAAAAAAAACACATTGGATCTAGAGTCCAGACTCTTGAAAGCATTGACTAGAAAAGGGACTCTTGATTCAAGCAGATTTAAGCTTAAATCAAAAGGAAATCCGCTCAAATTAAGAGGCTTGGTTCTTAATTTAAGCTTAAATATGATTGAATCAAGAGTATTTTTTTCTTGTCGATGTTTTTAAGATTCTGGACTCTAGATCCAATGTGTTTTTTTTTTCAGTGTTCTTCGGTTGGACCGCGTTCAGCAGAAAGGAATCAAGCCTCATCAGCTATTGCCGAATTTAACTGGGCAATTCAATATGTTACTTGGGAACATTTATGCGGATTCCCTAGAAAATTTTAAGGAATTTGCTTAGTAGTCGGCATGAAAATTCACTGAAATTTTCACCAAAATCCTCACAAACGTTTTCATGTATAAAATTAAATTGCCCGATAAAATTTGACAATAGCTGATGTGACTTGGTTCCTTTCTGCTTAACGCGGTCCAGTTGACCTAGCGGTCAGCGCGTCTGACACTGGACCAATAAGTCCCGGGTTCGAATCCCGGCGATGGCGACGAATTTTCAAGGAGCTAACAAGTGGATTTGCAAAAATAGACTCCACTCGGCCTTAATCCCTGAGAAGGAAGCCTGAAGTATGGGTGTGTACTAACCCTGATCCGATGCTCATTAAAGTTTGCGAAATCCTCAAATGGTGTATAAACTTCAAATAACTTTATCTAATTACTTCTGTTCTTTTTTACATTTTTCTTTTGGTGGAAGAGGCCTAAGCCTCGAGATTTGGCCGTTGGGGCGTTTACTTAGAAGAAACCGCGAGTCAATAGCAAATAGAGAATGGTCGTATTTCTGCCTAACGGAACTAAGTTCATCATGGCGTGAGACCTGTTACGCATTCATAATATATTAATCGGACGCCAAAAAAAAAAAAATAAAAAAAAATAAAAATAAAAAAAAAATAAATTTATTTGTATAATTGTTATTTCTTTTTTTCTAATGGCTCCTCTTAATTTCATTTTTACATTTCTCTTTTTATTACATTTATCCAGGAAACATACTTGGAACTATGAATGAGGCTAGCAGGGACAAGTAAGATGGAATGACAAAGAACGTAAATATAAAAATGTTTTTATTAAAAAATAGCGTTTAACCACTACGTTAAGAACTAGAGTTACAAGAAATTATTTCAATTGTTGTTGACCACTACGTAAGACCGTAAGAAGTGGTTGTACAAGTTCTTAAACTAATAATAATAATACTTTTTTTTCAAAAAAAAAAAAAAAAAAAAAAAAAAAGGTTTTGCAACGGTAAGTCTTTGTATTCCCTTACAAAGGGTCTATTGCCAAAGTTATATGGAACCACTTAACGAATGTATTTTTACTAATTTTCTTATTTTTCCAGTAGAATTTCATGTATTGAGATAAGAGCCAACATCCACGAAAGAGTTTTGGCCCAATGGCTCACCAATCTGGGACACAAAGTTGATTATTTTCTTAAACCAAACGTCAGTTATGATCAGGTGATGAATTTCGTCAGTCCTGATGCAACCTCAATCTTAGATGAAGAAACAAACAACACTTGGAACCTCATCTCTAACAAAGAAATTAATTCAGAAATCCAACAGAAAAGTTCTGTTTTAGTGGCATGGGGATATTTTAAAAGTTATGTTAGGAAAGTTATCTATGATTTGATGTGTAAGCTGCAGGGAGTATAAGGTGGCAAGAAATTCTGACAGCTAAAAATTAGCATTAGGTATGAAATGAAAAAAAAAAACAATTTTTTAATAATTAAAAAATTAGAGTAATCAAACTTCATTATTTGTTTATTGTAGTATATTTGCTCGAAAAACACCTTTAAGAGGGTACCTTTGAAGTGGATCGCATTTAGCAAAAAGGAACCAGCGCAGTTCAAGTTTTTTTTTTTTTTTAAAAATCGTGCAACTTCTTATTTTCTTTTAAAGATACTCAATATATGTTCGATATAAAATTTGCACAATTATTTTCCTTTAAAATTAGGAACTTTTTGGTGGGTAGCAGAAACTACGATATTTGCTATTCTGTGAGATTTTTTAGGTAATTTTGAAGAAAAAAATGTTTACAACACTGTAATCATGCTAATTACTTTTTGTTAAATGCGATCCAAATGTTCTGCAATTAGCTGCGAGGCACCGCCAAAATAGTTTAAGGTTGGAACACATGCTACTTTAATTGTCACTTGCTTACCTGAGGTATAACGAAAGTACAAATTACTGAAAATATCAGCGCTTTGAATGAATCAAACGGCATGAAAATCATTACTTAGACAAATGAGTTTTGGGAAAAATGCAATTCAGAAATGTAAAACCGACATGAAACTTAAGTCCATATGACTGTATGGTATAAGACACAAAACCTTATTATTTTGAAAAATTAATATGTACAAAATTTCAATAAAGAGTGGTTCAACTGAAAAATATTTAACACCTCGTAGGTCGAAAAAGTGCGTAAACCCAAATCTAGCAATGTTTCAGTTTTCATTCAAAACTTTACGAGGTCATAAAGAATGAAATTCGCGAAAAAGTCGATAAGACTCTGAATGAATCATTGAGAAGTAGCGTGTCTCGAGGACTTACGACAGGGATGTGTACGTCTTGAGACTTTTTCTTTTTGGCTGAATATGCCGACTGTGAAAATACATTTAGATTAATTTGTGATTACACGTGTGGACTTCATATTTCTGGTGCTTATTTTATCGATAATGATTTACCTATTTCGTTCATCAATTTGATAACATGTCTCCTAAATTGAGCTCGCGCGTTCAATTTTTGATGACGTGCATGATTCGGTATTCCTTCGAAGTAAGCATTGTTTAGTTTGTTTCTCTATCAAAATTGTTTTGTTAAGCCCGCCACGCATTTGTCACACTTTATTGCGATGGCCGAGAGCCCAATCACTAGATATGTGTATTTGAATCCCATCGAATCCTTGGTCTTTTTGCCGCCGTTTTCGTGGCGGGAACGTATTTGAATTTTTGCATCATGAAAATAATTTTTGAGAGCATTTAGATTGCTAGTAAGATTGTTTTTTAATCATTGCAGTTGGAAAAAGTCCATTTGATCTTTTTCTGTGCCAAAAAAGTTCTTTAATTTTAGTACTTAGTCAACCCAAATGCCTCCACATGCTGTTCACTAACCGCAAAGTTGGCTATCTACCGGTGACGATAGGCGGTAATCCGGTGCCGTTCACGGATAACGCGCCTCATCTAGGGGTAAGGGGTAACCCTAGATACCAAACTACGATGGAAACATCACGTCAAAAAGAAACGTCAACAACTGAACATCAAATACAGAAAAATGTACTGGCTTTTGGAGAGGACCTCGGCCCTCTCCTCAGGCACCAAAGTTTTGCTATACAAACAAGTGCTGCGCCCGGTCTGGATGTATGCATGTGAGCTATGGGGATGCACCCGAAAATCTAACCGGTATCTTGTGGAGGCTTTCCAAAGCAAGGTACTAAGGCAGATAGCCGAGGCCCCATGGTTCGTTACGAATGAGAAAATTAGAGAGGAGTTGAAGAAGTGATTGAGAGAGCGGCTGTGCGCCATCACATGAGACTGGGCGCGCACTCTAACCCGCTAGCTCAACAGGCATTCAGCGACGACCTCAGCAGGAGGCTGCGTAGGGTAAAGCCCTATGACTTGGCCACAGGGGTGTTGTATCAAATCAGTTACCATGGTGTACCTTAAACAGAACACTTAGGTGAGTTTCCACTTTGCAGTAGGAGTCCATGACACCGATGGCTCCTTCTGCAAAGACATTAGATATTAAGTATTTAATTTACTCGCATTTGCAACTTGTTGCATCTGCTCCTTCTTATATTGTATGTATGCCTGTACGAATGATGAGAATAATGTATAGAATTGTATTTAGAAGCGTAGGTTAAGGTATGAATGTCATTTATTAACAAAATCTTGTTACATTAGTCATAAGATTAGCTGTAAGCTTAAATTAACAATTATGTAATTAATTCCCCGCAAGGGGCAGTGGTACAATTTTAATTTAATAAAAAAAATAATTTAGTATTTATTAATTTGAGAGTGCCGTTCGATAAACAGATTAGAGATATCGCCCGAGCTGTATAACAGCCTGTTAGCTAATCGATCTATCTGCATCCTGTGCTCCTCTCTACTGTCCATGTATAGGCCTTTTTCCTACTTGTTAAAACGCCAATATTCGAGAAAATGTAAATTTTCAACCTTAAAAACTCTGCCTGGGGGCTAACACCAACCCGAAAGCTTTCTGTACGAACTATGACAAAGACTGTAAACCCCAAATGACTGGTGCATCATCGTACATTAGCGCCATAATGAAGAAGTGCCTGGCACATAATATCATAGCTTGTGGGATATGTGACTGCATTTCACTCTAAAACTGACTGCTTTAACGATACTTTAATAGACTGTCTGCCGGAGTTGCGTTCTGATAACTTCCGAGTGACACACTCCGGCTGAATTATATAACCGATTCGTGATGTGCTTCAAAGGCACGTATGCAAAGTGAATTTTAGGTTATGCGCTAAAAATCATCACAAATGTGATTATCTTAGCTATTTAGGCTGGGGCCCGGCCGCCAGCAGTAAATACAGAGTGTCCCAAAAGTCCGTGCTACTAATTAATCCTACTACTATTAATTACTATATCATGGGGAAACCACCTTCCATTTAACACAGCTATTATCAGGACATGGTTGCTTCAATTCTTACCTTCATCGCATGAAGATCTCAAAAACAGATGCCTGCCCTCATTGTCCATCGGCCGTAGACACCCATGAACATGCGCTCTTCGCCTGCTCTTATTACACACCTGAACGCTCGCGCTTGGAACATCAGATCGGTGATCTGTTCCTGACTTCAAATTTGTTGGAAAACCTTTTAAGCTCTAAAGACAACTGGATGGTCGTGTGTAAATACGTAAAGGACGTCATGGAAAGCAGGAAAAAGACCCTAGAAGCTGCTAATGCTATACCTGACGGCATTTCCGGCAGCCACTCAATAGATTAATTAACCTTTTGTATACCCTTTCTTATTTGTTTTATTTTTTTCTCTAGTGACTTTTATTTATTTTTCCTCTTTTGATGTAATTTTCAATTCTGTTAAAAATTGTTGCATGGCAAATAAACAAAAAAACTATTAATTACTACTCATTTAATTGTAAATCCAAGAAAAGGGGTACATCCAGCGATCCTTAAACCATAGATAAATACTTGAACCTTTTTCTTAAAATTTGCATGATTAAATCTAAATTGATTAATAGAGAAAATCTCATGTTTAGCTAATTTATGGTAACCCTAACAACGATACTGCAGAGTTCTTCAGAAAACAAACTAAGGCTCTTGTAGAAAGTAATAATTCCTTCCTCAAAAAAATCGAAGAGCTCATGCTCCAAAATAAGCAGCAAGCTGAGCAACTAGAAAACATGAAAAACCAAATTTCGGATGAGGTTTCTCTGTTTCTTATGTAGAGGTCATACAGATCAATATGTTCTGTCTCCTGGACCTCCCTTTCATTACAAAGGTTTCTGCCCCCTTCCTCTGCTGACGATATACCCTCTGTGGATACTCACAGCGTGTCCTCTGTATCTAAGCGTAAGGTGTAATCTTGGAAAACAATCAACTGGATCAATCACGGATCTATGATAATCCCCCTTCGATTAGACAGAGAAACGATACTTCCACTAGAACGTTAAATCGCTTCTCTACCCTTAATTGGCTCGCATGCTCATGCGATAACAAACGCGCTTTATCTGATAACCGCCTTCGTTAATTCTGACATAATTTTTGAACCCGTTAATTATTAAGGGATCCAAATAAGGCAAGAAGGAATGAAATTGAAGAAAAATGTTAAAACTATTAGACAAACATTAAGACCTCTTAAATTATCACTCTGCAGCGGGTATCGGACGTGTTCCGATTTTACTTGAAACAAAAGCAAATTTGAACACGGTTTATAGATTTATAAGATTAGTATTAGAAACTAGGAATAAAGTAACTAATGGTAGAATACCAATCTCCACCCTCACTCCCACCGATGTAGTGGCCACGGCCGGTTCCAGTGCCATAAGACAAACTTAAGACGAGTATACTTAGATTTTATTAATTGATTAATAAATTAATTAATTAATTAATTTCTTGTTACTTTTAGTGTCTTCACAAATATGTCAACCTTTATATTGAATTATGCTTATATTATATTGTATTTTTTATGAAGAATAATTTTAAAAAAAGCTGTAATCTTAAGTATTCTTTGTATTTAGTTAAAGGGCTAAGTTGACATCTTTGTTATCTCTTTAATGTATTCAATGTTATTTTAATGTTTTATCTTCGTAATTCACGTTTGAATGCCCCTGTGTGCTAATCACTATACGCGAATAAATAATAAAGAAAGAGTCTCATGAAAATTGGACGTCCTCGACACGATAACTCCCGTTTTGCTGCATCGACTCCTTTGTTTACTTTGCGTTTAAGTCTCCGGCAATATCATTCTGTCTCCAACTTCAGACTCTATGAAAAGCCGGTTCTAATGTGTTTCGTCAAAATGGAGCAACCGTACGACATGATAACTCCCGTCTCGCCGCGTTGACTACTTTCTTTACTCCGCATTTAAGTCTCCAGTAATGTTGATTTTGTCTCTGACTCCAGACTCCAGGTAAACTCGATCGCAAGAAAAGTTAAACTAAAGTGAAAGATTCCTCCTCCAGCTTTCATCTCTGTGCGGGCGGAAAAATTGCCTTCGTGTTTATGTCCAGGGCGTTTTCAGCGCGCTGTAGCATAATCAATGTATCTGCGTCTTTTTTTTAATGTTTTAATGGCAAAAAACCGAAACGGATAGAATTAGAGTCCAAAAATTTAGACCAATAAGTATACTCTCAAAAATGTTCGCATCAATTCATCAAAACCGTCAGTCGTTCGCTAGTTAAATATCGTTATTATCCGAAACTCTACCTTTTTTAAGTTATACGGAGTTCAGTTGATAAGTTGAAAATGTTCACAATGTTACAGAAATCAACTGCTACGACATAAACTTTTTAAAAATAGGTAAAACATATTTTAAATGAAAACGAGAAATTCGTTAACATTTTAATTGCTGAGACAGCTTTTGATAGTGCAAATTTCTCTAACAACTGAGAAAACTAGGTATGATTCAGTTTATTTTCTTTTTATTTTTCGTTGCCGGAAGGAATTCCAACTTGCTAACCTCCTCCGACATGTGCACTGTGCGGAGGCCAGCACCCTGCCAACTATCTTGGTTGTAAAGCTAGGTAAGAAATTCAACAGAGAAAATTCCCCCTTCTAAGAAAAGAAGAAAAATCCCTCAACTCCAACGAAATTTTAACACTCTCCAATGGAAAGGGGTAACAATAGTCTGTTGATACCTAAATTCCGAAGATAAAGACCTTGAACGGGAAAAAACCTCGATGAAATTGAGATAATCATCAAAACAAACCTAAACCAGAAGATGATTATAACTGGCGATTTTAATAGTAGGTCCTTTATATGGGGAGACATCGAAGCCAACCCCCGTGGCAAAATAGTAGAAGATTGGATGCTGTCCAACAATCTCCACTGCCTAAACGACACCGCGAAATTTATCCCTACATTTGATGGCCACAGGGGCTCATCAGTGACTGACCTAACATTTGTAACTGAAGATATTTTGAACAAAATCAATATCGAAATCCCAGGTAACGAAACTCTGAGTGATCACCGCCTTGTATTGATTTCTTATAATCAAAATAGGGGAAACACAACCCTCACCAGTAAAGTAGAAGTTAGTCTCCCTAGATATTAAGAACGCTTTTAATAGCATCAATTGGATTGAATTTATTACCCTGTAAAAGAAATGTTCCCCCGTATTTAATTAAGATTTTGAAATCCTATCTCTCTAACAGATTTCTAGTTTTTCCAGAATTTAAGATTAAACTGAACTCACGTGGAGCACAAGGAAGCATCCTAGGACCTTTAATATTTTTAATCATTATCGATGACATTGTCAGACTCAGATTAAATAACGGGACTGAGAAAAATGTTTACGCTGACGATACTTCACTTGCCTTTGAAGTAGAAGATAAGACGGCTCTTCTCAAAGAAACTGAATCCACGTCGAAAAAATTAAAAAAGAAACTTGAAAGTAAAGATCTAAGTATGGAAGAATCCAAAACGGAAGCGATAATTCTGAGTGGCAAAAAGGACGACTCGAAAGCCAGAAAAAAAATTGATGAGTCAGAGATCGTAACCGGAGAGGTCTTAAAATACTTAGGTTTCTTTGTAGCAAAAAATCTTAATTTTAATAAACATTTAGAACTAACCTGCAACAAATTGAAAAAAACAGCTAGTCATTATAGACAAATCCTCCCAAATACTTTCGGCCCATCATTTTATAAACGCAAAATCATCTTTCACTCCTTATTATCTATCATTTTTTATGGAATAACTATTTGGATAACGGCTCTACAATGGAAAAAGACAGTTAATATGCTAGAATCTTCAATCCGTCCTCTCAAAAGAACACTAATATGTGGATACAAGTCTGTTTCGAATTTCGCCCAGGATGCTATTACAGGTGTACCCGTACCCCCCATCGACCTCCTCACTGAGTTAAAATTAAGAGTTACAAGGAAAGAAAACAGATCTGAAGTCGAGCTCAATATCAGGAAGAGATGGAAAATAAAATGGGACAATGAATTAGGTAATAAGTGGATCAAAACTGTAATAACGGATCTCGATGCCTGGCTCGATAGGTCTCATGGGTGTCCAGATTTTTATATAACCCAATTTTTATCTGGTCACGGTTCTTTTGGGAATTACTTAGAGAAGAGAAAATTAATAAATTCTCAATTCTGCGTCTGTGGAGAAATAGACACTCCCGAACATGCCTTTTTTGATTGTGTACTTATTAAGGATAAATTAACTAAAAATAATCTACTAGATCTTATGCTCATAAGTAAAGGTAACTGGCACAAAGGTTATGTATGTATTAAAGATATATTAGACACTAAAATTAAATATTACAAAGAACTAACCAATCCAACACTCCCCAACGTAATGTCACCCGACGGTCCCGGGGTCCCCTCCTCCGGACCCTCATAAAGTCTAGGCAATAATTTCTTTAGGCAATCTTATATCTTTGTACATTTTATTAATGACTTATAATAATTTTAAACCTAACCTGGGCGATAGTCATATCTACAGATATTTCCGTCCCTTTCAACACTATACGTAAATTATCTCTATTTCTTTTTTGTAACTAATTTCTATCTTTTGTCTCATATTAATTACTATAAGAACTTATATTATGTAAATTGTTGAATAAAGTTAGAAGGGGAATGTCCCGGATAAAAAAAAAAAAAAAAAAAAAAAAAAAAAAAAAAAAAAAAAAAAAAAAAAAGTAAAGTAGAAGGATGGTTCATAAATCCTGCAAAGTACAAAGATTTCTCACTAGAAACAAAAAAGATCCTCGAAGAAATCACCGATGATTTAACCCCAAACTTATGCAAAGATATCATTACTAGGGCGGCGGATAAAGTCTTTTTCGCAACCACACTAACCCTCTCAAAGTCAAGACAGTCTACTGGTGGAACTTTAAAATAAAAAAAACTGTTCAAATCCGTTGACAGAAGTCGACATTAACAGAAAATGGAACGATAAATGGATCGAGGAAGGACTGCATTATGACAAGGAGAAATGGTTGCACAAACTACTCCCAACGTTACAACCCTGGATCGAACGTACCCACGGAGATGTCGACTTTTATCTGTCACAATTTTTCTCAGGACACGGTTCCTTCAATTCATGCCTTTATAGATTTAAACTTGTCCCCTCCCCGCTGTGCCCCCTATGCCTGTCTGTCCCAGATACGTCGGAGCATACTTTCTTTGGCTGCACACATATAGAGGGAAACAAAAAAGAATTAGAATCTAAACTTGATACAGTAATCTCAACAATAATGTCATAGATGTCATGTTAAAATCTACGAAAAATTGGGACTTGATTAAGTCTTACATCACCAGGATTCTAAAGAATAAAATAGTCCTTAACAACACCACAAATGCCAAACCCAATTCAACACACTGTGTTGCAGCCGGAGAAAAATCCCCCAACAGGGATGATTCCGGCATTATCCGGGCAGATATGCAGCCGTGAGTTTGGTTTAGTTGGTCGGCTCGACCTCGGTCCCCGATCTCCCTAGCCAGCTCCTGATCAGAGCAATTTTCCAAATTAAGAGCCTAAGCCAACATATGATACATATAGTTTAACCATCTATACGAACACCCAGCCAAAACCCACCCCATGTTGGGGTGGTAGTGCGAAACGGGTGGGAATCGAAACCCCCGACTTTGTCTCAAAACAGCCGGCGGAACAAGATGCTCAAATTTATTGTCATATCTTCGATAAGATTCGCCACTTTTTCTCCCGGAAGAACTACAAAAAAAAAGCACCTTTTTTTCATCGGGAGCTTTGGACGAAACTCTTGATTTGTATAAATTTTCAAAGGAAAAACATGATGATCTGTCTTACCTTTTTGAATCGGCAACTTTTGTTGCATAACATCGTATTGTGATAACTCTTAAGGGATCTGTTGGGTGGGGACCCTGCTTCTGAACTTGTCGTTCACCCAAAAACGAGTGGTTTGGCCGATTACCCTAATTTAGAAGGTGAATTTTTTTAACAAATACTGTAGTGTCGATTTGGGCTTCTTTTCCTGAGTTACATGTTCCGTTTCGTTCCCTCACTTATTAGGCGTTGTAAAGTTTTTGTAACTTTTGCTGTGGCAATAAATATGAGCATCTTTTACAAAAGAACAGCGCAAAATATTGTAGCAGAAAATACAACAAACTTAAAGCGATCAGATCATTCTACTCAAATTTTTCCCAGTGATGCTAATCATTATTTTTTATATCCAAATTGTTGACATGATTTGCAACTCAAGAACCCCCATTTTAATTTTGCTTCAAACTCTACTCCACAATTTCATAATTCCCATTCAAAAAGTTCTTTCTTTCTCAGTTTCCAACTGACCATAGGGCCACTACCTGAGCCTTCGGAAAGCTTACGAGCTAAACACGAGGGGGGGGGGGGGAGATTGTCTGAGAACTATTTTTGACCATTTCTATATTGACCATAATTATTAAGTACCAAAATTGTAAAGTCATTGTATTTAAATTTCTAGGAGGGATGTTCTGTCAGAGGACGGTTCCCCCCTTTTGTAAAGATCTTAAAAAAATAGTTTAATTTTTTTTTTTTTTTTTATTTATGAACTGTAATTGTCTTCCGATTTTATATTATTTTTCATTGGTAAAATTTAAGCATCCTTGTACTTCTTTTCTTGTTATTTCTTTTTTTGTTAAACAAGAAAAAAGAAATATGAAACGCCTTTCTTTTTCAGTAATCATTATATGCGGTACTCCTTTTGCGATGTCAAGACTGCAAAAAAGCCATGTTTTCGCATTCAGACATGATCGAACTTATGCTGAGGATAGCACCTGTGGCACCCACCAAGGCCTATGCAATCGAAACGGCTGAGAGGCTGGCAGGTTGCTACTGCAAAGTCGTTAGGAGCCATAAAGACCCAGGAAACGAGGAGAGGTCAGCCTACGAGTGTTCCGGAATAATGATTCGTGGTATAAAATAATGGGCACAGACTTTACGCTTGGAGCTTTACTTGAGCGCCAGGCCGTCGCCTTCCGGGAGGAACCCAATCGAAGACCTGCTTGGGCAACCGATCATCTGCCATCCTTCGCACATGTCGATACCAGACCAACTGCTTGGACCTGATATCGTGCACGATTTCCTTCTCCACACCCATTATCTCGCGTACCCTTTCATTGCGGATACGCTCTCTTCTCGATATCCCAGCAGACCTTCGCCAAAAGTCCATCTCAGTTGCCCTAAGCATGTGTTGTAACTACTAATTATTACAACACAATTATTCACACAATTTTCAACAAATCATGGCTCCTTTGCTCAATATTCATTCAGATTTAAGAAGAGAAACACCCCACATTGCCCAATGTGCAACACCTTAGCAATCGATACAGCAGAGCATACTTTCTTCCATTGTGAATCCTTCAAATCACCAAGAATTCAACTCCAGAAGCTTCTAAAAGTTACATTAACACCTGAAAACATCATTGAACAGATGACTAGCACAAATAAAAAATGGCACCTTATTCAGGAGTTTATAACCAACATTCTGAAACAGAAGCAAAGAGCCTCAAAGCGATCCCGGTGATATAATCCCAACCTAATGTACAATTATTAATTATAGTTTTAATTAATTCATCTCTTTCGATATTATAATCCTCTTTTAATAACTTTGTACCATTATCTCTATATATGTTTTATACTCTTACTTTTTTCTAATTTAGACTGTATGTATAAGCCTTCACGCCAATTTCTGTCAAAATTGGTTGCAATTTGTATATACACTAATCAAAATATTATACATAAAAAAAATTGTTTAGTTCCCACACTTATTAGGCGTTGTAAAGTTTTTGTAACTTTTGATGTAGCAATAAATATGAGCATATTTTACAAAGGAACAGCGCAAAATATTGTTACAGTAAATTACAACAAACTTGAGGCGGGGACTTCTTCTCAGGACGTTGTACTGACAAGACGCACGCTCTTTCGCTCCTCTCATTTTTTGCTTTAAATTCGTTAATTCTTAACTTTAGTGTAATTATCTTATATCATCGTGTTGGCAATTTCAAGCTGGACTTGTAGGCCCTTTTGTTTTCGCGAAGTTTTCCTCCGCTTGGGGGAAAACTGAGTTTTCTTGATCTCGGCGTAACGGTTTTTCGAAAACAGTGGTGTCGAGTGATGACGGTTAGGTGTGCACAGTGAACGCATTTACGGACTCAAACGGAACGGTCTGACAACGCAAGTTTCTCGCGGCGGACATAACTTTTATCAATCGATCGTGAGATAAGATTGACAGCGCACCCGCGTCCGATCAACGGCCGTTTGTTAATCGCTTTCAACTAGCAACTTTAAATAAGATAAGTGAATGCATGCTTGTTTACAAACTTTCTAACCTAACCTGACTCAGAGTAAGTTGTCATAGGACGACCGAAGTGACTGGGTATTACCGCTATCTCTTCGGACTTGAACTTTGAACTCAAACAATATGAAGAAGTGTTTCACACATAACAAGGTGGGATGTGAGATTTGTAAATGCCTGACTCACGGGAGGACTGATTGCGGATCGACGAGCTGCACAGCATGGAGGGAGTCGGAGATTTCCCTGGAGGAGGACAGGATGCGGGAGATGAGTAACGGCGCAAAATCCTCAAGAATAACGAGAGGATTTGATGAATTTCTGAAATTGACGACACAGAATGAAACACTTTCTGTAGACTTAGAAAATAAGGAGTCAGAGATCAGGGGTCTCATCCTTGAAATGGGGAAATTGGAGAAGTCCTCTCTCGGAAAGGACAAATTAGAAATAGAAAGCCTAGAAAATAAGGCCCTAATCTTAAAGAAAGCAGCCAAAAAACTGCACGAGGAAAGGAGGGAAATTCGAATTAACATCGTTCAAAAAATGATGAAAGAGAAGGACTCTCCACTTAATAAAGTGGATGAAATTAAAAAGGGAATTCTGGGGAAAGAAAAAGGGATGAAAGCTCTTTCGGAATTGATTGTCGAAAAATCAGACATCAGGGATGATAAAATTCTCGAAAAAGGGAAAATCGATAAAAGCTCAGACGCGGAAAATTTTGCACGCCTCTCAAAGGAAATAGGGAATATCAGGGATGAGATCTCTACTCTCGAAGAAAGAAATTGTGGAATGCGGGCCGAGAGGGAGGCTCTTATCTCTAAATTAGACGAAATTTTGGAATCTGCTCCGAGAAACAAGGAGAACAATAAACCTCAAGGTGAGGACTCAAAAACTAAGGATAAGGGTATTGAAATGGAAGTTGACACCTTTTCAGGCAAGAGAAAGATACATGACCTCTCGGACGTATCTATATTTCTCGACGATGATGATGATACCCCCCTAACTTTCGATAAACCTAAATCGGTCTCTACACCGGCGGGTTCGGACGATGAGGGTACAAGGAAACTCAAGGTTGATAATGGGGGAACCAAGAAAGGGAAGACGGATAAAACGGAAACAAAATTAGGTACGGAAACAAAATTAGGTATTAACAGCAGAAATGGGGGAAAACAAGGGAATTCTCGTGGAGGAGGAAATAGGGGAAAAGGGGAGAGCCGTAGTCTCTCCAGAACCAGGACTAGAATCCCGACAAGGAATAACCCGGGAAACGAAAATGAAAATGGAAAGGGGAAAACAGATAAAAGTACCAATACGGAAGAGGGAAAATTATCTCCTGACTTATTAAAATTTTTGAAAGTTTTTGAGGAATCGCCATTGATTAAGGGATTGGTTAAGACGTGTCAGGAGATCAGGCAAGAGGTTATCTCTTTAAAAAAGGAAGTTAAGGAGATTCATGGAAACATAGGAAAAGGGAAGAAAGAGCTGGGAAAAGAAGATCTGACCAAATTGAAGGAAATCTCGGATAGTCTTAGTAAAACAGATACAGGTCAGATAATTAAACTTGGGGAAAAATTAGATGGGATATCGAAGAAAATTAACTCGACGGAATCATACGCCAAAAAAGCGGCTAGTAGTGGTACTCCTAGGAAACCGGAAATCCCGTTTACTATACCGTCATTTCGAAAAGCGCGCGGAAAAACCAAAAAAATAAGAACCCTAAGAAGGTTAAAATCCTAGTTAAATCCACAGAGGAGAAACCGGTGGAACAGGAATCCAAAAAGATTTTCGGGAAAATCACCGAAAAGGTACCCGAAAAAAGAGTAAGGGATAAGAAATGTAGGATCTTAGAATATAAACTGTTAAAGAAAGGGGTGATACTGGAAGCCGAATGCGAAGAGGAAAACAAGGAAGAAATCATGGACATTTACAAGAAGGGTTTGGGCACGAACTTTACACTTGGAGCTTCAGCATATCGGTTTACAGTATCTACGATGCGACGCGCTATGTTCCGAACACCTACTACACCACGCATGCCCTTTCATCACTTAAAGATTAAACGTGTTAAACGTGTATCATTCTTATGTTTGGGTTGGCAACTGTGTGTCAAAGCTAAGCAGACAGTGCTCAGTGTCTTCTTGTGATTTTTGGTTGTTTTTGTATTTTTCGGGAGGCGTAAGTGGGGTTCGGGAAGAGAAAGTGCGTGAGAACTCGGGATGGATTCGCGTCTGCGGGATCCTTAATGCCTCCTTGGATTGAAAAAAACCCTGTTATTCTGCGTGAGACAGGATTTTGTGACGATAGCGAGGGGTTAGTGTGATTGCGGAGTGCTAGTGTGTAAAGTCAAAAGTTGCTAGCGCTACGCAGATTTTATCAATTTTTTTCAAAACATACTTGCACACTCTGCCCGAACAAATAGAGATCCCTATCTTTGGGACCTGCCTTAGCTATGGTCATACAAAAAACTACTGTAAATCTAAATTAATATGTATCATTTGCAACGAATTTCATCATAGTAAAGTAGATACGCCCTATCCCAGAATTATAGCGACACAAAATAACGAAGTATGGAAACCAACGTGCCTCCACTGTAAAGAGGCACACTTCACAACCTGGAAAGGATGTAAAGTTTATAGAAAACTGCGAAATCAAAGAATTGAAAAATTTAAGAAAATTAGCGAAGAATGTAAAAATATGGCCATGGAGAGGCAGAGTTCCACAGATTCACGATAACGGGTAGGTAGGTGGTAGGTATACATATACAACTTCCAGCGGGGAACTTCAAAGTAGAGCATAGAGAGAGAGAGATATTAGTTATAAAGCATTCTCCGTCATTTAAGACCGGACTTGTTAAGCTGCTTACTGTGAAACATCTAATGTGGGATACGTGTATCCCACATTAGATGTTTCACAATTTCAAATATTTTCAGAGAATAACTTCTGAAGGTCCCCTTTCGCCTCCCAATCAAAATGTCTGGATCCGCCCCTGCCTTACCCCGCAATCGGTGCAAAGAATTTTATCCTTCATTCTGAGGGATGGGCAAAAACAGTACCCGAGAGTCAGAATGGTCGCATTCTTATGATATTATTGTTCGTTCAAACCGTATGAAAGTCATTTCCTTTTTCGGGGCGGACGCTCGGCGAATAGATCAATGGACGAAGCCTGTATCTTCTCGTAACCCCGAGATTCAGAAATAGTTGTGACCAACTTGAATATTCAGTCATCTCTTGATGATGACGTTGCGCTGGCCAAGCTGATTGCTTTCTGTTGGGTGGTGAGGTCGATGATTGGTTAATCATCACCGTCAATCATTTATCAACCGTCAATCATTTGCTGCAGCATCCGATTTTCCTGTTTTGTAATCCAGAGATGGTGAACTTCCGCTGTAAAAACGCGGGTGCTCTGTCGAAGCTAACTGACGATTTTCTTTTCCTTTTTTTGCATGGGTTTCGATCGACGGTTGCGTGATTCAAGTGAAACCTACGTGAAAAAGAGAAAAACATGCTCCGATGAGACTCCAGTAATATGGGTAGGACACCGCGCGCAGTGGCAAGCATATATATTGACTACATTTTGTAATTGAGAACTAATACATATATTTCTGAATCGATTTTGAGACATCATTTGCACTATTCTGCCGTGCTAAGGAAGAACGCCGTATGGGCCATCAGACGTTGCCAAGTTTCATTTGATAAAACACGAAATTCCTGGTGAACTTATGAATATTTTTCCTGTAATTTTTGGATAATTTTGTTCGCAATTTCACCTGAAGGTCCTGAAAATTTCAATGAAAAATATTCACTACTAATATTTCCTTGAAAATGAACGTTTTATCGAAGGAAATTTGGCAGCTCTCGAATTTTCACACGGCGTTCTTCCATATTAGTTTCGTATTAGTTTCCATATAGAGCTACATGCTTTTGATCATGAGCGAAAAATAGTGGTTCTTAATTGCACTTGTCGTCCGAATAAAAATAACTGTTAAGCTCTTCACGAGGGTCACCAGTCTTCGATGGTTGTTTATACGAAAATTTATTCACAGTTAAGATACTTACGATTGTAGTATTTCAATAGTCAGAGGTCAGTCGCGACTCTCGCAAGTTAACAAAAATGCAGGCTGCTTACGTAAAATAATAATAATGCACATTTTGTAATAATATTCTGTCCGTTAATTCTGACGAAATTCAAGAGAAGAAACCAACTGTAAATTAGGTAAAACCAAATAATAAGGAGAAAAAAATGTACCATAGAACGATTTGTTGAAATTGATGCATTTTGAGGCTTCGTTGACTCCACCGATAATTAATTATATCATAAATCATATGAATAAAGTAAAACATCTAAAAATAACATTACGATGCACTTTCAACACGGAACATACTACGCACACGCGATATTCCATATTATTTTTCCTCGAGTATATCATTCTTTAATTTTGTTTTTTTATGGGGGGGGGGGGGTCCTGCTGTACTTCTTTCTAGCAGGAGACTTACATAACTTTCGCCTTTTTTTTCGATGTGCGCTGCTAAGTTGTTCAGACGAAACTGAACTCTAACTTCATCGATTTATTAAGGCCACCAAGGAAGGTCTAAACATTCGAGTTATTATCAATAATTATATCTTATCTCAGGGGGCATTCAACTGAGAAATTATGAGCCATTACTCAACAGTGACTTTTGATATAATCTTTATATCAAATCTTCACCATGATTAGATAATTCTCTCATAATTGTGTATGTATAGAACCATCATTGGAAGAGAGACTCTTACGGCAAAGAGGAAACTATTGTAGGCAGGAAAGTAATTTTTTTCGAGCTGGGTGGAAACAATTAGAATTGAAGCCACGGCGGGAATGTCTCTCAAGCCCTCTAAGGAACAAATTATAATAAATTAGGAGCGGCTAATTTCATTTTTATGCAGAAGTAAGATGAAAAATTGGCCCTTAACCCCAAAAGAACATCGGTCTGCTAAAATACAAGGAAAAACTCTCAATTAGTATCTTGGCAATGGTAGAGGCATTCACTTTTGGGATCCAACTTTTAAATTACGTCCTAGGTATACTGTCCAACAGTGTGTTGAGAATTTCATTCAGAAAACAAGGTACATTTTTTCAAACTTGTTTGGCACATCGTGTCGTTTGAAGCTCATCAGGTAACTAGTAAGTAGGCCAACAGCATGACACATAGATGATGACTGTCGGTGCCCTAAAATTGTTCATAGGGAACTTTTGGATCCTTGAAAGTGAAAGTTTCCATCCGTCGCTGGTAGGTAAATGGATTGTCTCTTCTTGTCTTTGAATCACATAGAATAATTGAAGGTGATCTAGTGTCATTTTTCATTTTGTTTTAATAGTGTGAAACTATCTTAGCATAGGTTTAATTTTACTATTAATCACGAACTTCGCTGCAATATTTTAATGAAAGAGCTTATAATGCTCACGAATTTTGTAATATCGATATTCAAGTTCTATATTCAGAGGAGGACAGTCAGTAAGAAGGTTTGTCGCTAGCTATGGCAACACTGGAACAGCCCATACTCTCGTTCACGTCCGACAGAGCGAAGAGCTTCGAAAACTTGCTGTTTCCTAAACTCTAACTGAGCAACCTCTATAAAACAGCAAAACATCTAATTCGATTTTAAAGTTTTTAGAGAAAGCCAGTGACTTTGAGGTGTAGTCGCACAATCCCATCGTTTTTTAAATCCTCATATTAACAAGATTAAACTGAATTTAAGTCGCTAAAGTTAACTGGGTAACGGCTCTAGAAAGTCAAGTAGTGTTTGTTGCGCACCGGTTATTTGAAGGCGCAGTTTCTGTCTCCCAACTCAACTTTACTACACGATGGTGTCAATAATCAGAAAATCACCCTTTGCAATGCATATTGCTCATTCGTCGGATGGATGGGTAGTGTTAACCGAATTTAGCCAAATTATATCAAACGCTGCCTTGTTTTTCACAAATCTTAATTTTAAGAGAAAACCAATCGACATTCTGTCTTGAATTTTGTGAGGATATTTTTCATGCCGTGAGAAAAATTTACCGTAAGTTTCAAAACGGCATTTTTTTTCTTGGAAAGAAAATAAGAGATGAGGGAAAATCAGGCTGCGGAAAACATAGTTAAGCTGATTCTGGTTGAATACGTCACGTAAATTTTCGTACTTTCCCCGTAAATTCGTACTTTTTTGCCTCTCTTTTGAACTCGGAGAGCAAATTCCGAAACCATGATTGAGGAAGGGGCGCATTAAGGGGTTGAGCTTGCCTCAACTGGTCTTAAGAGGAAGAAAGGGGCTTAAACCCAGTCTTACGTACCTTCCTCTTTAAAACACTAGCATACTATATTGCCTGAAGCGCGAATCACTTCGGGGGACTTTTGTCATGCAAAATTAGAGGACCAGGCCAGCCTTACGAAATAGGTCTGATGCAAGCAGGAGATGGAGCCAACTGAAAACACTGTTTAGGGGAAAATTTGCTCAAAAATCACGTCGGGATCATCAAACAAGTTTGACATTTTCTCCTTAGCACGCAATCTGCGTAGTTTTTAATCCGCTGTTTCAAATTTACCGGTATGCGGGCAGTTTTTCTTGGTGGCCGGCAGTCAGATTTGCCCAAAGAGTGATCTCACCCAGTAGGGGTGCACCCCTGCTGACGAAGGCAAAGGGGGGTGAGGCCCTAAAGAAGAAAGTCAAGAGATCAGATCTTATGGACCTATGGGTTAATAAAATGCTACACCTGAAGTATGTACATGGTGGAATTATTATTAAAAAAACTTCAAATCGGTTTTATTTACAATGTTTTGACGTACGGTGAATGCTAAAGAATGTAGAATCCCATCTGTTTCTCATGGGCATTTGAAGGTCGGAATTGCTCGAAACATCGGAAATAATCGGATCAATGAAGAGAAGACTCATTAGAAAAACTTTCGTATCATTGGGACGAATACCTTCCTTATCGTTTAACATGGGGAAAAGGTATTACATTTCCGAAATATGCCTCACTTTTCCTACAGAGAATGCAAGCGTAACACAAAATGAATTCAACCCGCTTTAAATTTCGAAGGACTATACTTTCATGGGAATTTACATCCACCAATATCGCAAGACAAATCACAGTGCTGACGTCTGTTAAAATAAATCAAAAGTATTGTAGAAGAAGGCGACATTCAGCTTCACCGTACTTTATACATATGTCCCTGAACTATGACATTAAAATTGAATTCAGGAGAACCACAATATTTGCTCTGTAATCCTCGCTTGCCCTATTCAAGTTTTTTCGACCTGAGCGCTCGTGTTTCAAATTGAGAAATGGATTTGTCCCATTGCGAAATATAAGGAGCCATTCGGAGCGGTCGATGATCAAACTTTCGCTTTCATTCCGTCGTATTACTTTTGAGGGGTACTTCTTGCAGGAAACACGACGAGAAAGTCAATGCATCTCCTACATATATTACACGCCCTTGTTTTATATTAAGGATGATGTAACCTCATAAAGTTTCCAGATAATTTATATTTCTTACAATTTAATTTTTTAAATTAACTTCCCTGTACAGATAGGTGCTTTCATGGACGAGAGAAAAAAGTGTTACCTCATGGCGAAATTCGGTTTCGTCGGGGTTTTTTTCCAAATCTTCAAATATCAGGTTTTTTGAGCTAATTTAAAAATAAAAACATCATGCAGTCGTTTTTTCGAATTTTATTTCTTTCTTGTTTTTTTCATTGAAATTTCACACATATACTCTTCACACATTAAATACAAAACAAAGCGATTTTATTGAAAAACATATTCACAGCGCATTTAACCTCTTTACACTTGCAAAACTATCTTTATTATCATTGTTGCCTGATTGATTTCATCATTCTATTCTCTTTTTTTCTTAGTTATCACGTTTATCAATTTTTTTCTTTCTTATCATTTATTTGAGTTGTAAATATACCAATAAACGAAGTTAGGAATTAAAAAAAATACCGACGCAGTAAGTTTTTACCGGAATGTTGAAGGGTGCTTTCCGCCTGGCTTAATAAAACAAAAAATACAAAAATACAACCTAATATAATACACCAACTTAATACGAAACATTGCTTTTTGATCAGGATAAATATTTACAGCGTAAAATTGTAAATATAACGACGGTGTAGGTGGGCAATCACATAACTCGGTTTACGACGTCGCAGACTTTCTGTCATGCTTTTTTTAAGATGGAAAACTACTCAAGGGCAATTATTTAAAACTGTCGTGATTTTTCTTTTCTGTGCGAATATAATTCTGCAAAAACTTAAAGGAATGATGTCACTTTGTTCTCCTGTAAAAAAATAACATAGAGGCGGAGATTTTTAGACACCGATATGAGATATGTGATTGCGAACTTATGCCGTCGAAAAATAAAATGTGCAGAATTAGGCATCAGTAAGGATGATACCGACAAGAAAACTTGTACCGGAATGATGAATGATTTCATGTATGTACGATGAAAAGTGTACTCCTTCTAACTAAACTTAATCCATTCGCCTATAATTTAGATCAAACAACGTTTTCTTAGGGCGCTCAAAATTACTAGAGTTCAACGATATACAACGATACGATCCGATACGATACGATATTCGTCTGGGTCCGATTGATACTAATGGGTCACTTATGCTGGTCGTATTGTTGACTATCCGTGGTTTAAGATTTTTTGATTTACTTCTAAATATCGATACAATAATAAGTTTTATATTGACAATTTTCTTGATTATTTTATCGACATTTGTCGAACCTCATTCGTTCAACAATCGGAATTCATATGATGTATTGGCAGTCAATCTATTGGTCATTTCATTTTATCTTTTTCAGTTCTAGGTCAAAGCTTTCTCCCTTATCCTATATTCCGGCCTTTCTTGGATAGAATTTTTTTATATCTCATTAAGAATTTTATAGTGACCGAGTGTTGAAAGTAATCGAACAAAAGTTCACTTACAAAAGCAAGAAAACTCATAAATAACCCAACGATAAGACCAATGAATCCGGCTTGTAAATCATTTAAATTGAACGCGCGTGGCTCCGAACTATTTTCAGCGTAAGGTACGTCCAACTCCAGTTCGCCCTCTGATGTTATAGGTGTTTTCAATATCTCTCTAGCATGTCCAGTTTCGAAGTACTGGGCCATCATGTGATTCACTTTATCGAAGAGGAAGGAATCTTTCGAAAATGAAAATATCAACGGGTATGTCATTAGACATTCACTCATTAAATGATACTCATACCATTGATAATTTAAGCAAACTATATGTCCTACCTGAATATTTTTTTGGGGTCTTGAAGAGAAAGGTACACTCACCAAAATGGCATCTGTCTCTGCTGTCGAACGCATATTTTTATGGGCCTCCTCGATCTCAATTCCAACATTTTTGTGAGTGAGCAGAAATACAGGTAATGGGTCATGTAAAGGATCACTTTTGTTCCAAGTCTGTGCAAGCAGGCTAGTAAATATCTGATTGCTCACCTCTTTTTCGTAATAATACAAGGTGTCTGCAAGTTTTGCTTGCAGTTCCATGGACTGGTTCAAGTGGTCAAAAAGATTCGTTTCAATCCATTTTTCCTCAGAAGTTTGGATGAGCATGTCAGATTCTTCCAAACTTTTTAAAGTATTGATTTCCGGATACAAAACCCTGTCACTAAGCAATGTTGTCATGCCGCTCAAAAAAACTGTGGAAATAATAATAGTAGAAAAACTTAAAATTAAAAAGAGGATCTTTCCTGTAAACAAATGACCAAGATGTAAGGATGGAGGGCTCCCACAGATGAAGTAAGCATAGACAGTCAACAGGGCGGAGGTTCCCCTATAATAATCAACCTCAGCATCTGTATAGAAGCGATGGAATAGTTTGTACTGCGAATACTGGAAAATAAATTGCATCATGACAAGTGTGGTGATCGCTACAGAGATAAATGTCCAAACAACCGGTGAAAAACTCTTGAAAATAACCAGGCCTTGTGACATGTAACCACTGTGAGGGGTGGCAATGCACAACGCACTCGTGTCAATACTTACAGATATATCGAGTTTGGAATAATCACTTCCCTCTAGAATTATTCCTGTTTCAAACAAAACCAGGCCTACGTCGTGTCTGAGTGCATACTCTATGTCGTACGTTATTGCATACGAAAAGTCGTCTGAATGATTATGAGTAAAATTTAAAGAATGTCTCAAGTGTTCAAGCACGGTTGTATAAAAACCATACCAGTTACTCCAAGCTGCTGCGTTTACAGTTCGTAAACCGCTTTGTCTCGAATAGTCTTCCCAAAACTTAACAGGTTTCTTATGCATGTTTGTCCAAGAGAAGTCGAAAAAATCCCTGACCGCCTCGGTCCTGTCCTTGTAGAAAAGAAGGCTCTCCTTGAACGGCTCGTATCTTTCACAGCCGCCTGGGTGACATATGACAGTTTTCATGCCTTTGAAGAAGCGCCAAAAGAATTTGAAACAAAAAATTGGATCAAGGTTTTTGCCGTCTTCGAAATTCGGGAGAGTATCATTACGGGGCACTTTTGGCGGCCGCCCTTTGATACTTCGGCCCTCATTTTTTAATAGAAAAATTAAATGGTTCCGGTAGTTCCAAATCTTGTTGCGGTAGAAACCGCGAGTTGCATTGAAAACTGAATTACTAAGAATCGAACCATTTTCCAGTTCGGTGGATGTTATGCTTATCTCTTTCCTGCAACCCTCGCGGGGCCAAAGGTATGGAAGTCCATCAATTTTAATGCAATAACGAGGTAAGGTCGCTATTGTCTGATTTATGGCGTCCTTCGTGCCACGCTCAAAGCCCGTTTCACGGTTCAGCTCATGATACTCTGATTGCGATAAAGTGTAAAAAGTAAAGTCGAACAGCTCATCAACGTCATTAAAATTGAAGATGATATTTTTTCTGTGATCAGTAAACATCAAATCAGTCATTTTTCTGTGATCAGATATCGAGACCGTCTGAATTGCAGTTGCATGCATGTCTTGAACGAGCTGCTGAAATGACGGATCTGAATGTAGATCTACCGTGTAAAACAACTTTAGCTCGGTTCTGTTTACTATGTTTTGACATACGGTGAATGCAAGATAATGAAGAGACTCCCACCTGTTTTCCATGGGCAGCTGAAGGTATGAATTGCTCGAAACGCTGGAAATAATCGGATTAATGAAGAGAAGACTCAAGTGGAATAACTTTCGAATCATCGGGAGGAATGCCATCACTGTCATGGTTAAACACAGAGGAAGAAATTAAATTTCGGTAATATGCCTTATTTTGCCTACGCAGCGTGCAACTTTTCATCAAAATAATTTCAACCCTCTTTAAGTTTTGAAAGAGTACGTTTTTGTGATAAAATTCAACCACACTGCAACACAAACCAGAGTGATGCAAAGTTAGTTGAAAGCTGTCAAAAAAAAAAGAAGATAACATTCAGTTTTCCTGTACTTTATATGACCCTGAACGATTGATTTAACGATTGAATTCAGAAAAAGTATACATTTCAACCTTCATTTGCCCTATTCAAGTATGTCAGACCTGGGCGATCGTGTTTCAATTTGGGGAATGGGGTTTTCCCGTTGAGAAATAGAACAAGCCATTCGGAGCGGACGAAGATGAAGTTCTCATTCTCAGTCCGGCTTACTACACATTTTAAGGGGTACTTCTAAATGGAAACGCGACGGAAAAGTCAATGCATTTACCATTGAACGCTGATGTTTTATATTTAGGACGATGTAACCTCATAAAGTTCCCATATAAATTAAAATGGCTCCAATCAACTCATCTCTGACCTTCGTGCGTCAGATTGGGAAAGACATGAGAATAAAAGAGATTATAACTTCTCAAAGCACGGTTTTTGCCGATCCAAGTGACGCTGTAAGCGTATTTTCGTTGATGATCGATGTAGATCACACGGTTTCGTATATTGCCATGCTGATTGCCTATCATTTTTGCGGAAGAATGCTTACTAATGAATTTTCTTGTTCATTTTCGTTTGATATTAGAGTCTAAAGATTGATAGTGACATTTTTCGTTTTCATAGGTTACCTACCCTTTTGGGCCCTATATATTTCGAGACGTCCGTACTCTCTCTATGTAGGCACTCTGTTAGAAACAACGCAGATTGCGCGGTAAAAAGCAGAATTCAGACTTTTTTTATGTGCCCAACGTGCGATTTTCGAGTGAATTTACGCTCAGAAAATGTACTTACTTGACTGTATCTCTTGCGTACACCAGACCTATACAGGGAAGGTTGCCTCACGGATCCCGCAAAGATAAAAGGAGGGGGGTCAAAAAGTCGGAAAAAATGTCTTACTTGATACTTCAACTCTCAAACCTGGTTCCTCATACTCAAATTATGACTACAAATGCATTAATTTACCAGTGAACTGCACGGACTCACGTCGAAATCTTTGTGAAAATATACCAGGATTTTCATAGAAATTCAAGGAATTCATTAAAATCATTCAAGAGATACAATTAGAAAAGTGGTAAAATTTTAATTGCGCTCAATGTGACTCCGTGACTGGTTTTTCTTTCTGTTTTTTCCTCATTTTCAAACTTTTTTTTCTTTTTTTTTTCTTTCTATTGTTCCGTTTTGATTCTCAAATCACGGAATTTCAAATGAATTGAATGAACATTTGTTCCGTTTTTTGGGTAGGCCGGGTCACTTTCACGTGAAATTTCAATTTGGTCGGCATGAGAAGTGGAAGAAAAGAAAAAAGACTGAAACGAGAAATTGCCAGAAAAATGGCAGCAAGGGAACAGGTGTTTTTTTTTTTTTTTGCTGACCTTCACTTTCCATTTCGCATTAGAAGATTTGCTCTATGCATTAAGCAGTTGCGGTAAATGTATTTCTAAAATGTTTGTACGGACTCACCGAATGAACTCTGAAAAATGCTCAGAGAATGAGGGAGAACCTTTTTAATAGGCAGAACATTTTTTCTTAAACTTCATGATACTGAATGGATACCACGTTTAGTAAACTAAACTAAGATCCTTATCCATTACCATTTCCATAATTCTCCATTACCATTCCCATAATTCTCCATTACCATCCCCAAAACTCGTCATTACCATCCCCAAAACTTGTCATTACCATTCCCAAAACTCTTCATAGCAAAGTTCTCAAACTTACAGGAGTCCTTAAGAAGATAACTTTCTCAAAATGAGCTAATAGACATTGATAGCTCTTCTGCGAATCAAAATGGAGAAGGAACAACAAATACATACAGAATGAATCCTAAAATGTACATGAAAAGAAATATATTTACTAGCGAAAGTATAATTAGACTTTTATAAAAATGATAACTACCTTTTTTAGGTACTGTGAAATAAAATTGAATAAAATTTTACACGGACAATGAGTCACAAAACAGAATTAAAACTGATACTCAAGATACACGTTTCTTTATAAAAACCCTTGTTAAATCTGACGCTCACTTCAGAAAATTATAAATTCAGTTCGGTGAGTATCGTGTATGAATCGGTGAGTCTCTTTGAAGCCTCTACTTTGAACGTCTGATACGGGCTTTTGATTATAACCTAGCCACGGGAAGAAGAAGAGGAGGAATAATCACTTCGCGATCGAGTGTCTCTAGCATGACGAGAGGTTGCTGGTGGCGGAGGAGCCTGGTACTTATCGTGACGACCAGACTGACCATTCTCAGCGAGGGTGTCAAACGGCGATGCAACCCCGTATTTCCTAGGGTCGTAATTGTTCGATGCTTTCCTGCGAAGTACGCGTTTCTTAATATATTGCTTGGATAAATAACCCAAGTAGGCGAGATTTCCTGCGTGAGGGCGCCTATTCACGACAGGCCTGTATCTTAGAACATTCTCCATCCCACTGTTGACGTCACTGACAAATTGTTTGACCCCCGGGCCGTACTCGTCTAGCAGGGGCATCGGATTGGGTACGTGGAAGGTCACGGGTATCGGGTCGTACTGATGACGCTTCAGTCCGCGAGGCTGCAGATCATGCACCGCTCCGGGATTCGAACCGAGGACGGCTGATTTCGCTTGGTTTTGTTCGGGCTCCAGTCGAACTTCTTGTCCCTTGATTGTGACTTCGTTGGGTCGCGTAGGATCGGGAGTTTCACGTTTCTGGAATCAAGAAAAAAAATCAGGAAACTGAAAGTAGCCAGAGAGGTAGGAGGTAGGTAGAAGGTAGAGGTAGAGGTAGAGGTAGAAGTAGCCAGGATCGGGAGTTTCGCTTTTCTGGAATCAAGAAAAAATCAGGAAACTGAAAGTAGTCAGAGAAGTAGAAGGTAGGTAGAAGGTAGAGGTAGAGGTAGAGGAAGAAGTAGCCAGGATCGGGAGTTTCGCGTTTCTGGAATCAAGAAAAAATCAGGAAACTGAAAGTAGCCAGAGAGGTAGAGGTAGAAGTAGCCAGGATCGGGAGTTTTGCGTTTCTATCAAGAAAAAATCAGGAAACTGAAAGTAGCCAGAGAGGATTCCAGAATCCTCTCTGGCTACTTACCCTAAACAAGAAAGAACAAACTTAAGAGTAATTTTGAATTTAACTAGTCTTAAATTTTCCTCTATCGAAAATTCAAAGTCGATAAAATGGGTTTTTTAGGGCATTCCGTCGACGATTTTTTGTCCGCACACCTGTTTTGTCCACTAGCTCACGTCCACGCGTGAAATAAGCAACAGTCACTTGATCCAAGTGTCATATTTTAGTCCGTATATGTAAAATTATATTGACAATAATGAAATGAGAAAATTGAGAGAGACGGAAGAGTTGTGGTAACTCATTTTTTAAGTGACATGTTATTTCCTTCTTTTGATCAATCTTTTTAAATTGTCGTGGGTGAATATTTGGTTTTATTTCCATCCTTAAAATTTTCGATGAAAAATAAACCTTATCCATGATTTTTTTTAATGAAAGTAATCTTTATTTTAAAAATATTTACATTTTTAAAACGTGGCAAACATTTGTAGAACTTTTCTAAGCGATGGCATCGATATTAAAGTCAATGAGCAGTAGTTGTGTCGAAAGAAACTATGCACAAATGAATAAAAGAGGGGAAAACCCGAGAAGCACGCAACCTTCGGTTTTAGCCCATTTGTACATCGATCTTTCAGAGTCAAATACGTCCTATTTTGAGCGTTTGGTTGCGCTCACACCACGCTGCAGCACAGTAAGAGCACAAAATATAAAAGTAAAAATTAATGTGCTTTGAAAATCATTAAATACGACAAGGAAACACCTTAATATTTACAAAACACACTTAAAATTTTCCTTTCATATACATATATTTTTTATCAATTTAAATTAAAGTAATCCATGGAGAGTGTGCAAACATATAAAAATCATGAGTTAAAAAACGCTGACTCCGCGAGTTTAAATAATAGGCTCTAGCATGAAGCGGAGTGATGCGACGTGCTGCCAGCACGAAACGCGCACTGGCGCCTACAAACCTAAGCAGATACTTCACGCATTGCGCAATGCTTGAGGTATCCCTTAGGTTTGTAGGCGCCAATGCGCGTTCCGTGCTGGCTGGCTGGCCGCGCCACAGCATGCCACGTGCCACCGCTTCACTATTTCACAATGAAGGTGTTGTACAGTATTATACGAAATTGAAGGCACTCCAACATACCAACAAAAAGAATGACAGGCATCCTTTAAGAGTACGGAACTTTCCTTGCAAAATAAGGCGAGATAAGAGAGGTGAAGGAATATTCCTGAGTATGCCGTCAAGAAGATTTTATTTTGAATCAAGAATAAAAAAGGTGAACAAAAGCGGATTTCTGTTTGATGTAAGTGACTTTCTGTTTTACAAAAGCGTCTTTTCTTCTTCAAGGAAACATTATTTTCTTTATTATTCTCTCTTTACTTTTTAGGAAATCTTCTCGGCGATAAATTTGAGGATATTTCTCCTTAAATTAGGTCACTTGTTCCTCTAATGAAGTTAAAAATCATACTTAACGTTATTAAATACAGATACTAAAGTGTTTCGACTACCGCTCTCTTTTTGTTGTCGTCACTCGATTTAATTTGCGAGGGAACTTCGAGCTTTTGAAAGATGCCATCAATCATGATACGTTGGGGTGCCTTCGATCTCATATGATACTATGCAACACCTCCGTGGCGAAATAGTAGCTCAAAGCGCTGCGGCAAACCAGTGCCGAAGCGAAGTTATCATGCACAGGAAAAATATGAGATCCTTTAGTTGAGGCAATTCAAAAGATATTCCAGTTCAGGTATGAAAATATGGGATTTTCTTGGAAGATAATTTTGTAAGTCCTATTGCACCGAAAAGGTGTAGAGAGTTTTAGTGAATTTTCTCTCATGGAAATGACTCTCTCTCATTTTTACTAAAAATCTCAATTATATATTTTTCTCCGTTGGAGCAAACAAACAAAAAAAAAAAAAAGAAGAAGCAAACCCTCATTCTTCCAAGACATTAAACATTTTCATCCAAAAACGCCGTAAGCAATTGTCGTTTGTATTTACATGTGGACCGATTAACTTTGAGTCTCAAGTGGTAAGTGGACCAAAACTCCCCTTCCAAAAAAACGCGTGGACGTGAACTACTGGAAAAAATAGGTGCGCGGACAAAAAATCGTTGACGAAATGTCCTGTAACCATAAAATGCATATTATTGAACAGTTGAATACATCGGCAGAAGTCAGAGCGTCCTCTTAAAGGAGTCCTATCGGTCAGGCTGAGGCATGCGACTATTTTAACATTATGGATATGCGGGAAGTATTTCAGGAAATGAAGGCGTTTTGCGGGTCGCTTCATCTATCCTCTCTCATAAAGGAAGTAAGACAGTGGGTCGAATAGAGGCGACTGAGGATCCGATGATGGTGGTGATCTTAAATGAAATGGTTTTTTGCAGTTATCACTGAGGCATTGTTGCAACATCGTCACAAAAATATCAACGCAGAAAATTTTTTTTTTTTTAAATTTTTTATTTGTTAAAAAAGACCGCTCAAAATTAGCCACTTCTACTTTCACCCTTGCATTGATCTTTTTGGCGGAAGGCAGTATCAGTAGGTATCGGTATATTTTTTGATAAATTTTACATCATTTATTGAAGTTTTGCCCCCTCTGAACAACTGTTAATTGGACAGAGTTTGTCGGATAGGAGCCTACCCATATAAAATTGAAACTGAGAAAATATACGACTAGAGGATCTCATAAACATCCTCATCTACATTTCGACGGCGTAAGTCATATATCTCGTTTGAGAAGTCTGAAAATCTCCGCCCTTCTGTTACTTTTTTACAGGAGAACAAATTGACATCATTCCTTGAAGTTTTTGCAGAATTTTCTTCGCAGAGAAAAGAGAAATCACGGCGGTTTTAAAAAATTGCCTTTGAGTAGTTTTCCGTTTAAAAAATACAGTATGACAGGAAGTCTCCGACGTCGCAAACCGAGTTATGTGATTGCTGACGTACACCATCGATATGCAAGAGAGTCTGGATGATATCCAGGAATCGACGATAACCAGAAATGGACGATATCCAGGAATGGACGAATAATGATCGTACTTTGCTCAATTCCACGAAATCCGTCAATGTGCATGGTATTTACTTTGCGCCCCTACGTTCACATACCTATGATTTTAAAGAATACTGCAATCCCTAACGCATTCAAGGCTACTTATCTTGGCCTTATCATGAATAGCAAATTATCATGGAGAGAACATATATCCTAACTAAAAGAAAGCAGACTTAAGCATAGAAAAATGTTATGGCTTCTAGGTAAGCGTTCCGAATTAAAATTGAACAACAAAATTCTCCTATGTAAATCCATGATAAGGCCAATCTGGGCATTCGGCAGCCAGACGTGGGCCTGCGCAGCAAATTCTAACTTAAGGTAATTCGATGGACGCCATATTTTGTGTCAGAACGGCATGCGATGTATCGCATAAATTGATAAGTGAGTGCTTTAGTCTCCTGACAACAGAATTGCGATCTCGAAATTGGAGAAAAATGACGAGTAGCTAAAAAAATAGAGCCAGTTGATGCGATACATCGCATGCCGTTCTGACACAAAATATGGCGTCCATCGAATCACCTTAAATCAAATCGAAATTACTCAAAATGAAATTCTGCGCCAAATGACCGGGGCCAGATGCAAGGTCGATATTAGGGGTGAGCTCGGGATAGAATCTATGGAGGTGTACCTTCAGAAAGTCGTAGGGTTCAATCTTCAAAGGAACATCAATTCGCTCTGTCAATTTGATCGCCGAATCGGTTGCTGACTGATCATGCGGGGTCCAACTTGAAATCTCGGGCTGTAGTCGCCGCGCCCACGGTTCCAGAAGAGCCCCTTTCGTGGGTTCCAAATTGTCGATCTCCGGTTCCGTCTGGATTTTGTCGGGCGCCTCTCGAGCTTGTAAGTTTCGCATCGGACCATTTTCAGGCTCCTTTTGAACCTCCCGTTTTAGTATACGACTTTCGCTTGACTGCAAAATTACAATTAAATAAATTAATTGTGCTGCGTGTTTCTTGCCGGTGCGATTACACTATTTCGCACATATTGGCATTGTAAAGGTTTTTGTTATTATGGTCTAAAGTTTTTTAGATAATACTTTAAAGATAAAATTAAAACGATGAAGGGAATTTGAATTCCCATCGAGATTTAAATCGGCAATCGCCGATGAATATTCGAAAATATAAAGCAGTGGGAACCTGTCAAAAGTTAAATTAAAATCTGGGTAGCCTTGTGATGATTTTTATGAAATGGCCTTCATTTTACTAGATCAGTACGGCGTTGCCCGGGAAAATCAGCATTTTCCTGCTTGAGATTAAGGTTGAAACTGAATTGCGTATCAAAGCCCGGCAGATAACTGAATGTTTCCCGGAAAAGCTTGATTTACGGCCATGCTTTCCGGGCAAAATCGAGCTGATCCCGAAGAATGGAGGTCATTATCAGGTCCTGTGCTCTAATTCTACGTAGGCTTTCTTTGTCACGTCTTGGCATACCAACCCATGTTGGCATTTTTCGACACCGAAATCCTTTGACATTTCAACAAAACGTCGCGTGAAGTCTCCAACATTCAGAGAATTCATGGTACTCTCAGTGACGCAGGTTTCGTGTCAACTTAAGAGTCGCCGTTGATAACAAACACTCTGGATTATTTGCCACCTCTCGTGGTATGCACGTGATTGGCAAAAAATCCTGACGCTAATACTTTTTCCGTTGAACTCGTTTCAGACTGCAGACATGACAGCTGGAATTCTCTGATGAACGCTGTAAAAAAAATCTGCGTTGTTGTGAGTTGTCCGTTGTGTCTCTTCAGACATTTTTTTCCAGAGAGATAATTGTACAATTTCAGCAATATACGGTTGTGGCCTGTAGCTCTGAGTTGCCACTAAAAGGGCCTGCCTTTAAAAATGCATGTTCACTTTACACACGCGTGTATTTCAGGCAACATACAATTTGACGCACAGCACAAAAAAAAAACTTGACTACACAAATCGCGATTACGTATACTGAAATCCCTCCCTCCCCCGCTCCAACATAAACATTGAAAAAAAACATTGAAAACATTAAAAAGAAAAAATAGTCTTGATTCAATCGGATTTTTGCTTGAATCAAAACGAAATCCGCTTAAATTAAGAGGTTTGGTTCTTGATTTAAGCTAGATTCTAATGGAATCAAGAGTACTTTTTCTTGTCGATGTTTCAAAGAGTCTGGACTCTAGATCCAATGTGTTTTTTTTTTCTAGTCTGTGATTTAAAGTATGCAAATATGATCTACAACTTGGAGAAACAATAATGGGCAAATGGAAGACATTTTTGAAATTCGTTTTCTGAAAGTAGGGAGTAAACCAAGCATCTGAGAATTTTTTGAACATTTCCTTTAACCCCAAATGACAAGATGACCCCGTTTTGTAAATTTCAAAAAGGGGGACCCGTTTGTTAGGATATTTCGGTATGACGTTATAGATGGTCAGGGAAAACGGCGTTTGGTATTCGGCTGAACCCAGCTTCAGGCAGCGCCTTGCGACAAATAATTTGCTGATTTTGATTGCAGTTTCTTCCCTTAGGCCTTGTCCACGCGGTTGAGGTTCATAGACCCTCGGGCAAACTTGTTCTCAGAACCTGTTGTAATTATTCTTTAACTTATTCTGCGAAAATCCAATTCGTTGAATTACCTTAATTTGCATAAAGTTCGGCGAACTGCTCTCATATAAACAAGATCTAAAGATTGATTCGTAGAGCGTTTCAATGGGGGGGGGGGGGGGGGAACTTTGCTCGTGAAAAAACGAGTTTTATACGTAGAAATTTACGTCAAAAACGTAAAAAAATATGAAATTTATGTGGGAAATTATTTATCAACCCTGCAAAAAATCTTTGCCACTCATGGATTCCATGCCCTACCTACTTTCCTAATCGTAATTATAATTTTACATTTCCGGTAAGAGCTCTTTCGGATTTAGTAATAATGTTGCATTGCTGCCGATACCAAAACAAAGTACGATGGGTACAACAAGTGCAACGTTGTTACTACGACCAGAAATGTAAAGCGGAGCTAGAATAAACCATGATGAGCATTGTGAGAGCCTAGAGATTTTCCCTCCGTGAATGGCAATAAGTTATTGGTTACTGATACGTAAAAATTGAATCCTCGACACGTGACAAGATTGCGAAGTATTGGGCAGTTTTTTCTACCCTGAATACTTACCACACGAAAAAAAAATGTCAGGGGTTATCCCCTAAAATTGTGGTACTACCCCAATTTGTTGGATGATATGGACATTTCTAATTCATTTTGGTAGTATCGCAACTCAAGTTGGGGGAGTACCGTAACATTTGAGTTATAGTAACCTAATTTATTCGGGTACTACCACAATTAATCGGGGTATTGCCACAATTAATTGGGGTATTATCACAATTAATTGGAAATGTCCATATCATCCAACAGTTGGGACTTAACCCCTACCTCTTTTATTTCCGTGCATATTTCACCGTGAATACCATATTCATGTAATCCGTTTAGATATTCATAGTCTATCATATATTCATGTATTCAGTTTCAATACTTGTAGCCGCTCCCTAGACAGCTATTTTCTGTAAGAGAGTACTATTTGATTTCAATTAAGAGGAGGAAGTATTAAAGGGAGTCTTATACATATAGCATCGGCAAAAGGACACTTTTTTCTGATTTTGAAGTAAAATTTTACTTAAAAACGTTGGAAATAGATCCTTGCAAAGGAATACAATGATATGCAACCAGAAAAATTGTAAAATGAAGAAAAAGTTTTCGAGATTTTACAAATACATGGGGTGTTCAAGAATTTCCCGGACATATGCCAAAATCTGTTGGAACGGTGGGAGTTATTGAGCTGATCCAGGTTTTGTAAAAGTCCACATGATTCCTGATCGATTGAGACCAGAGTCGTCTCATTTTCTCAAAATTCGACGAAATAATGAAGGCATGGATAAAGGTAGGTGGTAAAGTAGTGCTGGAGCCACACTTTTTTGCTTTTTTTGTGTTTTCCTGAAGGGAACAAGTAAAGGTCTCCCACAGACTTTTTGCTGGCATTTATTTCACAAGCATCAATCTCCACTACCATTTTCTTTCATGACTTCCGTCTACATATCGAGTATACATGTCATACTTCCGCCTACATATCGAGTATACATGTCTTCATCTGTGCATTCCATTATTGGCTCCTGAGAGCACGAGTATGCTTTCAAATAGTTTTTACGGCATATTGAACTGTTTCAATTTCGTTGAAAGTTTCCGGTGCCAATTTACGTCAGTGACATGACGCCGGGTTTTGACATCTACTCATTTCCTGCCATTAAAAACCGAACATCTCTTAAAATGCACAAAAAGCACAGGGACGCTTCCAAGTCACACACACCTGACTCAGTAACTTTAGGAAAATTTTCCATATTGGACTCGCTCGGTTCCAAATCCCATCGTTAATGGGTACCACGCTACTTTGATGACGACCAGACGTCGTTGCTAAGTTGATTATAATGTTGCCGTGTATGTATTTTAATCGTGCAAATTTCTTTGGAAACACTTTTGTCATGGGAACGGAGTTCCCCATGATATTAGAATCGTTCCGTTGCTTTCGCTATGGGATTCCCTATACCTCTGCGACCTTGAGCGTTTCGCCCAGTCTCCGATTTTTGGTTGATTTTCCGATGTATCAAAAACCGTTGTATTTTTTAGCCAATCATGTCTCTACGTCAAGTTGTGTTGAT
>NW_017548287.1:405713-476202 GCF_001854935.1 Bemisia tabaci | reverse complement strand
TTTTTTAAAAAAAACCAAGAAACGTAGACTCTTGGTATTCATTACACATAAACTAGCGAGCCCCAGAATGAGAAACAAATTTTAATCATTATTATTGACGGATTAGTAAACTTTTTACACGCTTTGGAAAATCTCAGAAGTTCGCGGTAGTCACTTTTCGGTAAGGAACTAGGGGACTCGGTTATTGTATCGAGGGGGGGGGGTCGAAACGATCGCAAAGGCGGTATACTACGTATACGCGCCAAAAAACCGAGGGAAGTTTTATTAATTAATTGGTTTTATAGTCTGAAATAGAACATTATTCGCACACCTGATTGGCACAAACAACGCGCAAAAACGCGGCGAGATAAAGCAGTTCCAGGGGAATCCCGTGTGGCGCTGTTGGGCGCTACTTCAGAGCCGCTGAACAACCCATTCATGGAAAAGTAACTCCACCAGGACGTAAGTCGTGGTTATCACGCGCTCTTATGCACTTCCAGGTTCACCTCAGAATAAATGTTACTGTTATTTTCCGTAGCACGGCAGAGCCGCGCTGTGTTATCTAGCAGTGGCGTGGCGTGCTTTGCGATGTATCGAATGATCTGCCATTTAAACCTATGGAAAGGATCGATAAACAGGGTGTTCGCCGCGAACGCGTTAATAATCGATTCTTTATCATAGGTTTAAAAGGCATAACAATCGATACATCGCAATTTACACCACGCCACTGTCTAGCGCCACGCTCATCTGAGACTCGGTTTTCCTCGATCTGGGATCGAGCTGGCGCGGCGTTTAAAAAACCCAACTTTGGTAAAACCCGGCAGAACTTGTACTGAAAAATGTTCTATTTCCCCCTTCCCGTCGCACCGATTCCTAGGCGCACTAAAAACGGATTAATTTTTCGCTGATGAGCAATGACACGCGACCGTACGAGTACCCAATGCTGCTTAGCTGTTTTTTTGTAGTTTGTTCTTATGAGATTATAGCAATTTCTACGGGGATAACTACTACATCACCGCAAATATATCTCATTTTAATTTTTTATGTCTAAATTCTATCAACAGTTTTAGACTTTTTCGGCAATGATTATCGTGGACACATTACGACGGTGAAACTACCAGACAACGTATCTCGTTTGCGGTGTCTAAAAATCTCCGCTCCCATCTTATTTTTTTGAAGGACACCAAATCAATATTATTTCTTGAGATTTTTACGGATTATTCTACGCACAGTAAAGAAAAATCACGGAAGTTCTCAAGAATGACGTTGAGCAGTTTTCATTTAAAAAATAAAGTATAACAGGAAGTCTACAACGTCGCAAACCGAGATACGTGGTTTGGGAGTTTCACCATCGATTAGCGCATTAAGAAAGCTTTCATTGAGGGCGGGAAAAAGATTGGCAAAAATATTACGCTCACGAGAAAAGAGAATCCTCAGAATATTCAATGATTTCCCATCCGAGTTTCTATAGTAACGTTTTACGTGACATGATAGTTAATAATTTTAAGCGCTCAGCCGATAGGCAGCGCTTTTTGATTTCGACTTACCTCTGAGTACTAGTATACTAGTGCTAATGCGTTTAAATGGCGCACCAGCTCATCGATGTGTAGGCTTTTTTTTTGGGGGGGGGGTCCATTTTTAAAATAAATAAAGCTGTGAAAACTGTATTTAATGCTTTTAACGTAATGCGCAGGTAGTTTCGATCGTTTGTCTATAAGAAAATTTCTTAGCGGTAGAGTAATTCTTATCGAAATTGATCGTTGAACTCAAATGAAGCCTAAAAAAACGTGCCTGATGAATTCAACGGTGAGCTCATTTTCGGGAAACAAAAATACGCGTTTACGGTTTCCTTGGTAACCTTTGTTTGCTATCAGCTGATGTTTTATTTCCATTACCCAGCCAAGTCGACGGAGTTTATACTTCCTTTCTTCACTAAATACATTGACTAACACCTGAGCGTTCTTCTAATACGACAGTATTTGAACTTTCCCGCTTGTTTTTTTTTAAATACTTTCACTCTCAAAAGTAACACAGACCAAAGATAGAGATATAGACAGTGAATTTGCAAGAACGCGTATTTCATTTCCGGTGTTTTAAAAGCTCCGCTCCGATTTTCCTTTATCAATGGAGAATGAACCAATACTACTGCGCCTGGAATTTTCACGGTCATGGAGGAGGTTTCCAAGGGTGCCGTTGAGTGTTTCACATTTAAAACTTAAATCATGACGAAAATCAGTAGCGCCGCGAGCGGAGATACGCATTTCTTGGATTTTAATAAGCGACATGAGATGCAGTGTGAATGCCTCAGTCCGGTAAAATAAAATTGAAAAATTCGTGACTTTAATTTGATCGATCTAAAAAAAGAATCTGTTGTGCATAGGAGATGCAGTCGATCGAGTAAAAAGTTTTGTTGTAAAACGAAACAAAAATTGAAAACACACTGAAAAACAGGGTGACAACAACTGGTGATAGACTCACCGTCCGTTCCGGGCAACAAAAGTTCCGGGTGCTGGAGTCGTAATTTTGGCTGCTCCAGGTCCACTGGCCGGAACAACGGGTGCTACACCCGGAACTTGAACTGCACGGAATTGATCATTTCTTAATTCTTGTACATTTCAAAAAAATATTCCTGAGAATCATATAACGCTATCATGAGATATGTACACAAAATTTGACGAAGACACATTTTGAAATAGCTTGAATAGTACGTCTTGATTGAAAATGGCAAATCGTTTTGGCTCTTGATTCCCTATACAGGGTGTTCCAAAAGTCCCGCCTCCCTCTAACTTTTGAACCGTTTAAAATAAAATAACGTCACTTTGGGAATATTTCTATCTCAAAGGGAACCATCTTCTAGGGGGGTCAACATTTTTCAAAAAACAAGTTTTTTGGGGCCCCTCACTTTTTTTTCAAATGGTAGCCCTTACTGGGGGGAGAGGGATTTTTGGAACACCCTGTATAATCTCGGGAAGTGTCCTTAGAGTTATTTCAGGTGTTTCCGTAAAATGTTGGTTACAAAGTGCTTGACGTTCTATAACGTTGATGTGATGCTCGGATATTCTGAAAAAATGATCATAAAATAAGTAGACTACATCAACAGAGGCGAAAGCTCCGTGAGAACCAATGTTAACATTTTTCTTCCCTGAGTCGGTCAATCTTAGTACTTATTAAAGCCTTCTTTGAGATTACTCTACAAATATGAAATTGGAAGAAACATAAATTTTCAGAATTATCACATCAATTCTTCGGTTGATTGGTTAAAAGGTGTAGGAAAAACTCTTTTTAATTCCTAAAGGCGCATGTATCCGTTACTATTCGATCTCTCCAGAACTGCAACTTTCCGTAACCAGCACTTATTCATGCAGTCTCCCTCCGTTGACATAAAAATGGCGATAGTTTGCGCTTCTGTTGACGTTGGTCTCTTCATTCAACGTCAAAATTTTGATTAAGATTTTCAAATAACAAAAAAAGAAATAAGAAGAAGAATAAGAAGAAGAGGAAGGTACATGGAGTATGAGTAGGTGGAGGGGCTGAAGATTTTGCACGGTCTATTCTGCCGTGCTAAAGAAGAACGTTGTATGAACATTCGAGAGTGGCCAAATTTCCTCCAACAGAGTGTTTATTTTTGAGAGAAGTTATAAATATTTTTTCTTAACATTTTCAGACACTTCAGATCAAACAACCAAAATCATCCGAGAACTTGGAAGAAATCATTCTCAAATTTTCCTGAAAATTAGTAATTTGCCTGAAGAAATTTGGCAACGCCTGAAGGCTCATACGACGTTTTTCCTCCGCACATCAGTATTCTAGTTTGATTTGGCATAATATATTGTTAAATGGCACCACGAGAATTGAATTTTATAACTAATTACTCTCATATTGTTTTCATTTTGCAGATGCAAGTATCACTCGCGTGCTTGATGATTTCAGTATCCTTGAACGCCATTTTGACGGCAGGGCAAAGTGAATTGAGCAACGAGATCCCCGGGTCCATCTCTCATTCAGAGAGCTCTGCAGGAAACCAGGCAGAGGGCGAGGAGAAGGACTGTGAATGCGTGCCTTACTACCAGTGCCTGAACAACACGTTCAACACCGATGGGGTCTACCTTATTGAAAATAGGTCAGGCACGCTACAGCTACATTCATTCAGGGGTGCAAAAAAATCTCCTTACAATTCAATTTCAGCCAAATGTAACTGAAATTGAGGGGCTTGGAAGACAAGGCGCATAGATTTTTTTTTCCTTTTTTCACAAGCTTCAAATAGCCCATATTGGTTAATCTCACGCTTACCGACAACCCCAGGTGACCATTGTCTGAGACCATCAAACTCAGGTCACCTGGCCGGGAATCGAACTCGGGAGCTCTTGGTTACAGAAACCACTACACCGCGGGAGGCCGACAAACAAGTGCAGTTTTTGAAAACTTGAGTTACTTCTGATTTCGAGTAGAACTTGTCTTAATGCATATTCTGTGAAAAATTCGCTTCGGAATTCCAATTTTTAAGCATTAAAAAATCAGTTTGAACTTTTTTTTCGGAATATGGATCCAGGTAATTTCGAAACTTCAAACAAATGTTTCTCGAAATAGCAAAAACTGCACTTATGTGCTTTGTCCTCCAAGCCCTGCAATTAATGATTATAGAGCCTCCAGATGATCGGAAAAACTTCTCCAAGAAGAAGAATTTGTCACAGCTTAACGTCATACACTCCTCTAGAGCGACATTCACTTCAGTTTAATTTTTTTTTTTTTGCTTCCAATGTAAGATTGCGTAAAATTATGGCGAAAAACATTTTGAATCCATGTGAATTTTTACAGTGTAAGTAGAAAAAATCTTCTCGGAATTTCGTTTTCAATGCGTTCGAATTCATACTCGGAGACTTCCATAATTAACGTTGGTTCCTTTTTCTCGATGTTTCGACCTCATTTTCCCCCTTGTCAGCTACACTGCAGGCACTCCAAGAGCCAGCCATCCTAGATATGGCGTCAGTGTTGAGCTATCTTCCCCAATTTTCAACAAAAATGTGGAGCTTCTAGTTCAACTTTGAAGTACAATAGCTACTACATTTCTGAATATTTTTAAGGAAACTTTTATGATGAACAACTCTGGCCCATACTATAGGCATTTATATTTTTATGGTAGGTCTGTCGATGACACGTTGAATGATACTGATTCAATGAATGATGATAACAATAACTTACTTCATTATCTGAGTAGTTGTGCACCGGGCTTTAAGTTTACTACTGAAATAGGCGGAAAGGTAATACATTTTTGGACTTGAAAATTGATATAAGTATAGGAATAAATTTGGATTTAGCATTTACCGTAAACCCACAAAAACGGACTCTATAATTCCTAAAGATTCAAACCACCCAGAGGTGCTTCGTTTTGCTCTTGCCAACCCCTTTGGCCAAAACGCAATTTTCGTTCCCACCACCAGAGCCATGGCGCAAGACTTGAATTACAACAATTTTGCAGTCTTGGCCGAAAGCAAATATGATGACCTACTATGATGATCTCTAACATAAAAGGTATCAGTACTCCTCATTTGATTTTGTGTACGGTAGGCCCTCACTACTACCGTCTCAACCTCGTTTCTTCTACAAGATCTCCTTATAACAAAAGACAAATATGGATCTAAGTATTGTAATGAAACGAGTAAAGCAGGCTGGTTTTTACCTTGCTACTTGAAAAATATTGTAAGATAAGTCCCTCTACATCCGACGATACGTCAAAATAAAATCCTTCAAAAATGCATCATAAAACAGGAAACCAACATTTGCCCTACATGTTGTCTGTCACTCTATTTAGTGACACATTTGCAAAGTTGTTCATCACCCAGTTTTATTACGTTCGAAAACACTTCGAATAACAACATTCCCTATTTGTTTATTGGAACCTAACTCCTTCAGACGGTCGCTTTAATGATGAGATTTTATTATTTATTCTAGTATTTTCGTGTTAAAAGCTTAAACTTTCCGGGTTGATTCACGTTGTTTGGTGTCAAAAACGTACGCAAAGTTTGTTCCACAAAACCCTCAACAAAAGTCGAAACATAGGCTCTAGAAAAAGCCACCAAAGGTTTTCATACAACGTGTTTGACATGGAATTTTGCGTTAAACGAAGGAACCTCAAAGGAGAGAAAATAATTTTAATCTTAAGTATTCAGAAAATAAAAGGTATCAGTGCTCCTCATTTGATTTTGCGTACACAGTGACATGCGTTAGGCCCTCACTATTATCGTCTCAACCTCATCTTTTCTCCTGGCGATCTATTCTTCACTGAACCAATTTCAAATTACCTATACCAAGGGCCACTCCATATCAGTTTCGTGCAATTTGCTTTGATTATACTCTTAAAGAAAATACTTTTCCTTGGATTTGAATATGAAATGAGATTTAATAAAACTGCATTAAGAGGAAGGTATCGTTGACATTCGTTGTAAATATTGGATAAGTTTTATTTTTCTCATTCAGATATTTGGAGGTTTCGTATGGTAGCATCACATCAGCGCATTTCTGCTGAAATGTTTCCAACTTTGATCCATTTTTCAGCTATCCAGGTTGTTCTCGGTCAACGTAACGGTATTGAATTTTCGCATTCTTTAGGTCCACAAATGAAGCCTTTAACTCAGTCAGTTTTTGAGGTATGTGGTAAAATTTCTCAAACCCAGGAGCACAAAGTGCTTCACGTCGTGGATTTCAATGCTGATCCTGAAATTCCACATTTAATTAAACAATTTCATCGATCCTCACTTCAGACTATTTCAATTTCAGGTCATGGTGAATTCACTAATTCAGTCGTTAATAATTATAATAAAATTATGATTTTCTCTCTGGACGATGTCAGTGAGCTATTCAGTTTGATGTTTCACTCAATATCAAAATCAGGTCCTACCGTTGCAGATAGTATGAAAAAAGCGAGAAAGCTAGCAACCTCCAATAACTTGGACTCTTGCACGCTGCAGCCAAACGCATCGGGAACATCAGATTCTGCAGGGTTTACCGCGGTGTTGCATCTTAGTTGATGGTCGTTATCTTCACCCAGAAGGAAAAGGGTTCTGCGATGAAGAATTCAGAATAACTTCTCTAGAGCTGAGCCACGACTCGATTCTGTCAGATTCTGTTTTCAATTCAACTCGTGGCCTCTACATCAACGCAATTTGGAACTCGCAAGTCTATTTTGTTTTTATGCTGAGAAGTGACATTTCACCGCTCAAAAATGGCGGCCAAAATGTAATGGGTGAACTATTTTTTTGTTTCAAATTCTTTTGGCGCTTTTTCAGAGGTCGAAAACTCATCATTTGTCATCCAGGCGGGTGTGACAGGTACGATCCGTTTACGGAAATTATCCTCACCCTCGAAGACGCAACCGATGGAGGCTTCTTCGATTTCTCGTTGAAAAACATGCATAAGAAATCGCTAGGGGTCTTCTATAATGCAGCAAGTAAAAACAACAGAGTTATGACACGTGGAGCAATGGAGTTCTGGGATTCATTGTTAGACCCTATCGTTGAACATCTAGAAAAATCGATTAACTGTACGATCAAGGGACAAAATGTTCGTCCAATTTTACAAGGAGCTGATGAACGAACTGAATTTATTGCGGATGATTTGAGTCTTAAGTTCGATGCTGATTTGGAAACCTTCAATTTTGGTATTTCTCTATCGGGAACCGATTACTCCAAACTTCACCTTTCACCCATGATCGCTTCAACCGCGCTGTGCATCGCCACTCCACGCAGCGAATATGTGCCTCAAAGTCTGGTCATTTTCAAAAGCTACACGCCTGTCGTCTGGATATTCATCGCAATCACGATCATTCTATTTGTCTGGGCGCAGTACGTTTTCCAGTACACGCAATGCGAAGTATTTTCTCGTCTTTACTCGCAGTCAGAGGTTGATCTACATAGGAATACGACACCTTGGTTGACCGTTTACGCGTATTTCATCTGCGGGAGCCCACCAACTCTCCTTCTGGGCCGTTTGCATACCGGCAAAATACTTTTCGCCATCTTCAGTTTCTCTACGATCATAATCTCCACGGTTTATCTCAGCGGCATGACAAAATTTCTGAGTGACAGAGTGTCATATCCGGAGATCGACACTTTGAAGACTTTGGAGAGGTCCGATCTATTTATTCAAACTAATGACCTGTATGGTGCTTTGGATGTATTCTCGCAGCAAGAGCAATCGGAGAATCTGAAGACAAAACTTATTGGTACGCTTCATAATGATTGGATGCATATGTATTTTCAAACAACAAAGAATAATGTTCTTATAATGGAATATTTGTCGGCCGACGGAAATTTGTCCTTGCAATCGGAAAGCGAAAAAACAATGCTTGAAGATATTTTAAGAAACACTAAAAGTATGGTAGAAACGGATGCTTTCCTAATGAACGTGCCAGATACCTTTGGCTTAAAGCAAAATATTCGTTTTTTCAATGGCATGCTACAACAGAACTTTGAATATCATTTGATGGAGGAATGCTTGGCGACATATCCGGTAGCGTTCTCTTTCGGGAAATTTTCGCACATTCTCCATGAATTAGACCGAGAAATGTTTCATTTCTTTGAAACAGGACACACAATACATATCATGAGAGATCTACTCTCAGTCTTTTATACTTACAGGACAATTCCACGTACCAAACCCAGACTAGCCGATGCCGAGGAACTCCGAGCTTATAATATGAATGATTTGCAATCAGCTTTTATTGGACTTGTGGTGGGGCTTTTCCTCAGTTTCCTTGTTTTTGTCGCCGAAATTCTAGTTGACGTCTGCAAAAACTCAAAAGCATTGAATATTCCTGGGCGCTCCAAAAAACTGCCGCTTCAGAAACGACGCATATGCACTACAATGTAATAGTGATTCACGGGACTTCTCTCAACGACCATATTGAACCGTTTAATGTACCGTGGTTAAAGGGAACCAAGCTCATTCAAAAAATCACTTTTTTATGCGCGACTATTGGTAGATATTTTTTTCTTTTAAGGTGATTCGATGGACGCCATATTTTGTGTCAGAACGGCATGCGATACATCGCATCAATTGGTTCCATATTTTTAGCTACTCGTCATTTTTCTCCTATTTTGAGATCGAATTCTGTTGTCAGGAGTCTAAAGCACTCACTTACCAATTTTAACAAAGAAATTCAACGTAATAAAGGCGTGGTTTTTTCAGAGAGAAAACATCGCATTCGATACTGATATCGAAACTGCACTCGAATGCGATATTTTCTCTCTGAAAAAACCACGCCTTTATTACGTTGAATTTCTTTGTTAAAATTGGTAAGTGAGTGCTTTAGACTCCTGATAACAGAAGTGCGATCTCAAAATAGGAGAAAAATGACGAGTAGCTGAAAATATGGAACCAAACTGATGCGATATATCGCATGCCGTTCTGACACAAAATATGGCGTCCATCGAATCACCTTAATACATAATTCGAAGCAGACTACAATGAATAGAAACATCCAGAAACATAATTACTACAACACAGTCCGTTTCCACTCCTTGTGGGTGATCATACTTATTTGTTGTGGACTTCAATTACAAATGCGACGTTTTTGAAATAAATCATTATCAGCAGACTGCGTTGAATCAACGACACCAAACGTTAAAAGCATATCGCTTAAAAAGCCCGTCTGCAACTCTTGTAGGAGTCGGATTGACCCGTTAGGTTCAGTCCGAGGATTGAGGTTGCAAGCAACAAAGACCGTTCTTAAAATCACGTATTTCTATAAGCGATCAACGGCAGATCTGTCGTTTCTGAAATAAATGATCTTCAGCAGACTAGAGTGAGTCAAAAGGCATACAGTCACGATCATAATTCAATACCTATTCTTCTACACAAGTCTATTCGTTCCGCATTTGCGGGAGAAAGGGCAGGAGACTTAAACGCAAGGAATGTTAGTTAGATAATTACGCATATTGCATCTACTGAGAAGAAGACCGGAAGATATCAATGTTCTTTGGAATTTGGCGGATTTCTGCTTGCTCTCAGTTGGTTTTTGGGGACAAAAATTTAAATTTAATTCCACCTCACGTCTTAACTAGTACGATCATCTTACTCTATAGTATAAAATCATAAGCGCACCGTGTCACACTGAGGGTGTCACGCTAATTATTAGTAACGCTCGGTTTCACCTCCACTCCCCGCTCCTCGCCCGCCGCGCACGCTCACATGCCTCCCGCCGTCTCCAAACCGGTTTTTCCCTAACTCTTAATGATCTTTTTTACGATCTCACGATATCTGCTTATTAGAGGCGCGAAGCGCCTCTGGGGGGCTGGACCGCGGAGCGGTCAGGGGGCGCAGCCCCCTAGTCACAGTATAACTCGAGAGGAAAGGAGTACTTTATGAGGATATGGAGAATGAGTCACTTATGCATGAATGCCTTAAGGTTAACTTTATTTTAAACACATTGCACAGGTAGGCATTATTCAGATAAAAAGGACATTTTTATTTTGTAATAACTATGTTTTTATTTTACACACTCCTGTTATTGTTAAGGTACTATAGGTATAAGTTAAAAATCAGTAACACTTAGTACATTTAGTTTGCTAAGAGTTAAAATAAGCTTTTAAAAGACTTTCGAAAGTCTAAAAAGCATTCCTGTACAATGTTTTCTCTATCTTTGTGCAGATAAAAAAAAAAAAAAAAAAAAAAAAAAAAAAAAAAAAAAAAAAAAATAGGTAGGCTATTTGTAATAATGCCTATCAAGATGTCGAGAAAAGTGGGAAAATGGAAATTTCGAAAAAAACATTAGTTACGTTATCCATTAACATGCAATCGATTGACATTCGGAGCAGTCAGAACATCAAATGCGCTAGAATTATTATTGCAATAACTAAAATTCGCACTGCTAGAGATAAATCAGACGCCATTAAGCAAAATATGTCTATCCATCGGGTGAGTTTTGGAAATACACTTAGTCATAAATGAAAAAAAAACTTATACAACAATTATCTCCTTCGAAAATACAAAATATTTTCCCATTTTTCCTCAGTCTTGCACTGGCACTCAATAGAGCTCAACATTTTTGAACCTCTTTGTCTTTGTTTTGCCCGCAAAATAGTGTGGACCCAGCATTATTCTACCACCTCATTACATACAGTTCAGGCCACGTTTCACGGTGTTTTCTCTTGTTTGTAGATAGATTTATTTCATTTGATAACTTTAAACTATAATCGCCTTAACGAAAAATCCGACTGCCCTGAAAAACTTTTAACTGCGGAAAATATTTCAAGGACATCCTTGTGCTTTGAAGGGGAAATTTTTCTCGCGGGCCATTTTTGTGAAAAAAGGGATACATAACTCATTCACCGAGGATTCGATGAACTCGATGATTGGTCGGGAGATGTGACTAAGCGTCGGTCGGCGCAGCAGAGAAATCATTTGGCGGCTGAAATTCACCTGTCTGCGTTCCTTCATATTTCCTGTGTTCTCAACCTTGCCAGTAGCGTGGCGTGAATTGCGATGTATCGATTGTTCTGCCATTTAAACCTATGGTAAAGAATCGATTATTAAGGTGTTCGCTGCGAACACCCTGTTTATCGATCCTTTTCCGTAGGTTTAAATGACATAACAGTCGATATATTGCAAAGCACGCCACGCCACTAGAACCTTGCGCTTACGAGCAGACGAGTAGATTGCGAGCTTCGAGAGGAGTCTATAGGAGGAAGCGCATGCACATTACCATTACACCGGAGTTCAAGTTCGACCCTGTTGCCAAATTTCATGGAAATTCTCGTCGTTCTCCGTGCGCAGGCTCAACAAGTATGAATTTTTCAAAAATTGATGATTTTTCCCGAAAAAATTGAAAACAAATTGTATTGAACAAGAATATACCACCTTTAGAGAGAGAAAACTCACACTAGAAAAAAAGTCGCTCGGATGTAGAGTCCACACTCTTGAAAACATAGACAAGAAAAAATACTCTTGATTCAACCGGATTTTTGCTTAAATCGAGAGCCAAGCCTCTAATGTAAGCGGATTTCCTTTTGATTCAAGCAATAATCCGATTGAATCAGAGGTATTTTTTCTAGTCAATGTTTGCAAGAGTTTGGGCTCTAGATGCAGGTGACTTTTTTTCCAGTGTATAAAGTTTATATAGGAAATAAATCACAAAATAACCCAAGCCCTCGGTTGACTCTAGGGATTCCTAGTGTTTTCGTTGTTTTTTGCGCTAAATTCACCGCAAACTGTACCAAAATCAACACAAAATTTGGGTTGATCTGTGTTTTACTTCCTATATTAACCAAAAGTAACACAAGAACACTAATATTTTTATCAATGGAATGGGCCAGTGGAAGAGATCGGAGTTATAAATAAACGTCCCATGATGAACGTGCAGTTTCTGAAAAATTGGGGTATTAGTGATCTCGACTTTAACTAGTCTAAGAATACATTCTGTAAAAAATTCATCATTAAAATTGTGTTTTTATCCATCAAAAAGTGAGTTTCATATTTTTTTCCGCCATTCCGTGTAATTTTGAAACTTTAAGCGTGTTTCTAGGAATATAAAAGACTGTACTTGCACGTCTTAGCTTTCAAGGTATATCCACATGTATTGATCTAAGGATCTGAAGAAAACGATTCACACAGTGGATAGATCAAAAATCAACTCTTGCGATTTCATAAACCATCTTTCCGTGATGCCGCGGTCATACTACATTCACAGCATGTATACTTTCTAAGCTTTGAGTTGGAGGTTGTCTCAAATTGCATACACCAGATTGAATGTTAAAGATTCGTGTAAGTCACAAAAAATTCAAGAAATCAATTTAAACATGATCCTACGGGGTCGTCTCTAAATAATTAAGTAACGGTGTAGAGGGTAGGGGGAGGGCCGAGGAGAGCATTACGCTATTTTTCTTTGCGTGTTAAAGGATAATGAGGACCTACGTCACAAAAGCGTTACAAGGGGGGGGGGTATACGCTCAATGCATGAAGTATCCTGCAGACTTGTAAGGCGCTGAACTATCCGTGGCTCGCACCGTGCTGTACGCGCAATGCATGAAGTATCCTGCAGACTTGTAAGACGCTGAACTATCCGTGGCTCGCGCCGTGCTGTACGCGCAATGCATGAAGTATCCAGTAGTCTTGTAAGGCGCTACTATGCGTTCCGCGCCGTGCACGGCCGCACCGTGTTTAACGCGATTTTCAAAATTGCGGTGTCAGCGGTTTCCAACTTATGGTTTTGAAGTTTTTGTACATTTTGTCGGAATTATTGACGCCTCAAACGATAAAACATTACATAAAACCGAACTAATTTCTTCTCTTCATTTACATATTTTTAAAAATAATTCTAAATAGAAGCATGCAAGTGACACCGCTTTTACGCGTAGGCTCCCTCGTTGGTCAGCGAAGTAATGACGTGATCACCTTGACTATATTTTGCTTTTCGGTTACCAACAATTTCTGGCTCATCTGTAAAAGCACTTGTGTGCATAAGGAAACTAACGGTATATACGTTGCTCCTCAGCGAAGCCGGAGATTGTGGGTAGCCATAGCCAACGCTTTTAAGCGCGGTAAGCATGTACCGTGCTTCATGGTCTGGTTGCGAAAATCCGCGGCTGATACAATCATGATGCATCACCCATTGCATCTTGGGTTATTTTCAAAGCCTCTCCGTGGCGGGAACGTAGTCATATTTTCTCATCGTGATAATGGAGATGTTGCATGTGTGAGGGATTTGCGATTTGACCAATGATTCTTTTGTAAAAGTTCGCGAGAAACACGATGGTGCCACTGGTTTTCTCTGAAATCATCTCCCAAGCTCATAAAAAGTTCTCGAAGTGAGGCCAAAGTGGAGGGTATATCCCACCCTACCCCGAGAGCCCACCTCTATATCAAAACAAACTCTCCATGCAAAGATAGGGAGCAAATACATTACCAGTGTTGCCGTGTTTTCAGTTTTGGAGTCCCCAAATAAAGTGGCGCGAGCCCTGTCAATGTATTTGCTCCCTATATCTTAGCATGGAGAGTTTGTTTTGATGTAGAGGTGGACTCTCAGGGTAAGGTGGGATATCCCCTCCATTTTGGTCTCACTTTGAGAGCTTTTTTTGAGCTTGGGAGATGATTTCAGAGATAACCCGTGGCATCATCGTGTTTCTCGCGAACTTTTACATAAGAATCAATGGTCAAATTGCAAATCCCTCGCACATAGAACATCTCCATTAAACGTGGAGACCGTTTAGAGTGCTGGTAACAATTTTTCAATTAATGCCGAGAACAAAGGAATCTATTATGACCCTTTAGTCCTGCTAAAGCTCTCTAATATTTTCGTAGCTACCAATTTGCTTAGAGCAGATCGCTGGTTGAAATATCCTTATTGGTTACACGTGAAAGCTGTGAGGCCATGTAACAGGGTTCCCGATTGGCTGTCATTTCGGCAGGCAATTAAGGCCAAGATACACCAGCAAGTTGCCAAGTGTCCAGCGACCCATCAATCGTTGCTATGACGTCACGAGACCCTAATCTGCCAGTACTAATAGCTGCGTTCAGGGCCGGATTTAGGGGGTGGCCACATGGCCGCGGCCCATGGCGGAAAAGTGAGCAAATGTTTTAAGAGTAGGTGTAAAAAAACATCGGACTCGGAAAATAAAATTATATACAAACGAGAAAAGGTAACGAAATTTCTCATTTCCTGAGAGTATAATAATTTCAAACTTTGTCATCTTTCGGTGATACAAGAGACAGCGCACCTTCAATTAGTCGAGTTTAGAGAGAAACCAAACACGCAATTTGGCCTGGAACGGCCTGGAAATCAGGCCACGGAATTTGACCTGGCGCAAACAGCAATGATGACGAGGACTTGGGATGAAAAGGAAAAGCCCTCGGCGCGGTGGTCGGCATGTAATACATTAGCGCCTACAAGACTGCATGAATACTTTACGCATTGCGTCAAACCTAGTGCGGTCAACAACGGTCGACGAGAAACGCATAGCGCCTACAAGACTGCACGAATACTTCACGCATTGCGTCAAACACAGTACGGAATCGGATGGTGTGCTTTTGGGACGGAATCAGGATATCACCCGGTCAGCGTGAAACGCGTGGCGCCTATAAGACTGTAGAAATACTTCACGCATTGTGCCACACACAGTGCGGTCGGCGCGGCGCGGCGGCGGCGGCGGAAGTTAAAATTATTAAACCACATTTATGTTTGTTCTTTCATAATTTTTTAGTTCAATTCTTACAAATGAAAGGCCTTGTCCACACAGAGTTAGGTTTACGGGACTGAACTCCCGCGCAAAGTTCTGTGAACTTTTGCTAGTAGTGTTGACAGGGCTTACGCAAAAAATGTGTCCAACACGAGTGAACGCGTTTTATGCACCCTTCCCCCTCAGGCACGTTCACTTGATGGTTTTTAATGATGTTTCAAAACGAATAAGAAGGGGACGGCAAAATACAGGCGGCCCATGGGCGGCAAGTAGGTAAATCCGGCCCTGGCTGCGTTCGCAGTATTTTTCGTGGTTTTATCCCGATATGGGAAACTGTAGTAAAAAAGTTTTGAAAGTGAGAAAATCTCCCGACTAGTGACATCATCAAGTAGAATTATTCATTTAAAAACATGCATTTTATCAGATTAGGTCTTTTGGTCATATCTCCTCTAAAAATTGTTCATTTTAGAAATCGAAGATTTTTTCATGCTTCGTTTACTTAGTGACGTCTTCTTTAACATACTCGTAAACTTAAAAAAATGTCCAACACCTGCAAATTCTCAATTATTTTATCATCAACATCAGACGGTCACATTTGTTTTTCGGCCAAGACTGCAAAATTGTTGATATTCAAATCTCGTGCCACAGCCACAGCCTCAGCCAGAGACAAGAGACCCTCCACTAGTATCTTGGCCATGGCGGGAGCTTTTACTACCGAGACTTCAGCATTCTACTGTTTTTACTACCGAGACTCCAGTATTCTACTGTTGACTTACCTACATGGTTGATGTTCAACAACGTTTTGGCAGTTTCTTTTTGCAAACAAGCCGAAAATGGCCGACGTTTGGGAAACTTGTTTGGCTCATGACGTCATCCGAAGCTCATCATCGACCATGTAGGTAAGTCAACAGCCGAAACTAGGGTGATGACTGTTGCTTCCTAGTAATTGTTCATAAGGAATCGTTGAAACCCCGAGAGTAAAAACTTCCACTTGTCGCTAAGAGGCCAGTGGAGGGTCTCTTGTCTCTGGCCACAGCTCTGGCGGCGGGAGCGAAAAGCTGCGTCTTGGGTACAGCGCCAGATAGTATGGAATTATTTCCGTAAACCTCGCGCGCGTTCACGAAAAAAGTCGGCGCGTGAGCAGTAGAGTCGGCGCGCGCAAAGAATCTTCGCGCGCGCGAAAAAATCTCCCCCCGCGCGAAGTAATCTCACCGCGCGCGAAGAAATCTCCAAGGTCACGACAATACCTCGCGCGGGCGAAAATCTCTCGCGCGCGCTGCTACAGAGCCTTAACAAGGTCAAGACACGGCTGCCAAATGAAGATTTAATTTTAGTTTAATAGTAGGTTAGGTTAGGTTAGGTTAGGTTAGGTTGGGTTAGGTTAGGTTAGGTTAGGTTAGGTTAGGTTAGGTTTTAAACTGTAATTAAAAAGACGTTTGGCAACATACAACCTTGAGCCATGCGATACTACATGGCGCGCGGCGGGTTTGCTCTCGCGCGCGTCGAGTTACACCTCGCGCGGAGAAACACCGACAGCGCGCAGCGATACCTATGTCGCGGGCGTCGAGTTTTACTTCGCGAGGAGGAATACTGGTCGCGCGCTAAGGAATTGCTCCGCGCCAGTGGCGCAACCACGCGCCGACTTTCTTTGTGAACGCGCGCGAGGTTTACGGAAATAATTCCATACACCTGCTTGCTACCCGCGCGTCTAGACGCGAAAAGTATAGGATCCGATCCCACTTTGAGCGAGTTACGGGCGGCGAGTTGCAACCTGATTGGTTACGAAGATCGCCAAACACGGCCGAAAGCCCACTCGCCGCTCAAGACGCGCGTCTAGCTCCCAGGTGTATCTGGCACTCGTTAGCAAGACCTGCGTCTCACTTACCCTGTAAACGGTCACTATTATACACATCCTCATGTTGCAGGACCCTAGGGCCGTGCACCCACTACCTGGAAGTCTACTGCTGCGCGCGGGTGACGTCGGACCCGAGGCTGGACGCAGAGGACCGCGTGACGTCACCATCGACACCAACACACATGCATGAGCGACGCGAATGTGGACGTCGGAACGCAGGGGGCGTCGGTGGCTTGAGGCTGAGCGACACCCTCATCAACGAGTCCCAGTTCGGGGAGTTCCCGTGGATGGTGGCCATACTCAAGGACGAGCCCTGTCCGAAATGCTCCAAACCGGACGCCAAGCTGAGCGTCTATCAGTGCGGTGGTTCCCTCATCGGCCCCCAAGTCGTCCTCACTGCTGCTCATTGTGTCTACCAGTGAGTACTGTCATTTTTGAATACTTGAATATGGATATCAATCTCACCGGAAAAACTTATGATAACCTCTACTATGAAACTACTTGATATTTTACACAGTGATACCATTTAGTGAGAAAAACCCTATGGTAGTATTCACAAGAACTCTGCTGATAGGTACTTACCATAATATGGTAGATGCTACCATAGAGTCTCGTGTTTATTACCATATACTCGTATCACTGTTGCAGAGTATGATAAAAACCATATATTTTCAGTGTTGTGTGTAACGGTCTGGGCTTGCGTTGTTAAAGTCAACAACTGCACAAAGAAAACCCGCTGAACGCGGCTTAGGTGTAAAAAAAGTCAAGAATGTAGGTACGTCAAGGAATGCTGAAAATTTGCAATTTTCCAACAAATAAATCAATGTTTTATTCTAGGGAACGGACGGAGCTGTTGATGCTTAGTACCTGTTGTTCTTGAATATCCATAACAATGGAGGCACTATGGCTCCATTTTTATGTACACCGACGGAAGGTAGAAATTTCTTATTCAAAACTCACCACAAAACGCTAATTGGACGGAGGTATATAGGACAGAGAGTTACGTACTATTTTTAGGAGGGGATGATGAAAATTTATTTTTTGCCTTGATGAAAATTTTGCCGTATTTTACGTTTAAAAAAATGAAGGTTTTTGAGAAAGAAAATGCTGAGTGAGCATTTAAAACACTTGAAAATTCAGATTTGTGTAAGAAAAACACTGCTAAGCTACGATTTTTTCAAAGTGATATCCATTTATTACAAGAATTTCCTTTACTATACTTGAAAAGAATACCTAAAATACAATTACACATATCACCCTGACATGTGTTGGCTTCTTCACTAGAAATAGATGAGGTATGTCAGAGTGTCTAGCAATCACATTATAGCTCCTTTACAAAAAAAGACATCACTGCAAGGAGTTTCCAAAACAAAACACTTACACATGGATGGTTTTGAAGGGAACTCCCAAATTTTGGCAGTTTTTTTTTTCCCTTTTCACAAGATATTTTCAAGTTTCACTGACTTACGAAAAAAGAAAACAAATTGTAAGGGTTGGCCAAGGGCCACACCATGCCACTTTTTTATTCTAAAGTGAGGATGCAACTATTGATAGTAGTTGCTCTTGTTTTATGTCCAACTAATGAAAACATGGAACACGTTGTGTTGATTTGCTAGTTTCACTTTGATTTTTAGGCGAAACACACAATCATCATGCCAAGACGCACATTTCAAGTGTTTATTTTCCAAGAATTTCATCGGAAACCTTGAATTGAAGCTGAAAATATGAGAATAAAGAATTTTGTATTCTTGTTTTCGATCAGCCGAATTGCACTGTTACTTTTCACTTTCGCATACTTTCTGCGTTGATTCAAGTTTTACAAACTCTTATTTTGGGGAATAAACAGCATAAATTTCACATAAGCGTATCATATCAATTCTATACAGAAAATTTAAAGTTAGTCCAATACTTTTGCAATAATTGCTTGATACATCGCTGTTCGGTGTCTTCCACTTTACTACCGCGCTAAGCAAGAACGCCGTAAATCCACCAAGCTTTTCCTTCGTTTTTCGGAACTTAACACTTTATAAAACAAAAACTGTTTTACCTATGCATCTCAAATTTTCAGCTAAAGTTCTTGATAGTATTAGCGAAAGAATTCTGTAAAAACACTGTCCCAAGGTACACAAGTTTTTCTGCTACGATAAATTGGACCGCGTTAAACGGAAAGGAACCAAGCCACATCAGCTAGTGCCAAATTTAATCGGACAATTTAATTTTTTGCATAAAAACGGTTGTGCGGATTTTTGTGCAAATTTCAGTGATTTTTCACCATAATACAGAGCAAATTCCTCAAAATGTTCAAAGGAATCTGCACAGACGTTCTCTCGTAAAAAATGAAATTTCCCTGTTAAATTTGGCAATATCTGATGTGGCTTGGTTCCTTTCTGTTTAACGCGGTCCAATTGTTTCCAAAAAGTGTAAAACGGCGTTTACGGCGTTTTTGCGTTGCATGGCAGTATAGATCCACCGGTATGTATTCTTCAACGGGAACATCATCACAGTGCCAGTTCAACCCGCTTCAATCCGTCGCGCTTCAAGTTCCGGTACCTCGCCAACGCCCACAGCGGGAAATAGCTCGGGTACCCGTGGTACCGAAGGTAAAACATCCGCGGGAACGCGGTACCTGTGATCGCCTCCTCCTCCCACGCTCCGTCCTCCCTTTGAGCGCCCACTAACCACCGAACCCCCTGTGCGACGGCCGAGTGGTCGCCCTCGCCGGCGGCCATTAGCCCAAGGAGCGCCCAAGCCGTCTGCGTGGGCGTACTGGGCGCCCACTCGTGACAACAGTGATCGAGCGCGTAGCTCCCGCCATCCTCTCCCCACCCCCCGTCTTCATTCTGCACCCGTAGGAGCCACCCCACCGCGCGTCGGATTCTCTCGTCGTCCAACGGGAAGCCGACGGCGTTTAGGGCGCCCAGCGCGCTCCAGGTGCCATGGGTGTAGTTGACGCCCCAACGGCCGTACCAACTACCGTCGGGCTCTTGCTCGGCCAGGAGGAAGTCGATGGCACGTTGTTGCGCCTTGCTGACGTCATGTGACGTCAGCCCGGCGAGCATGGATATACAGCGCCCGGTGACGTCGGATGTGGGCGCGAAGAGGAGGGCGCCGAATTCGGTGAAAGGGACGTTCTCGAGGAAGGAGTTGGTGTTCTCCGGCTCGAAGGCGCCCCACCCGCCGACGCTTGTCTGCATGCCCAGAACCCACTCGGTTGCGCGGGAGATGCATTCTGAGTAGGATGACGTCGAGGCTCTGTCTGGATGGCTCGTTCTCTGAAAAGTAAGAGACAGAATTAGTTTCTAATCGAGGTATCGTATTTTGGGAGGTAATCACCAAAATTCGTCGTTTCCCTCACGAAAGAACTTAACTCTATTTCAATGTTGCCAAATTTCTCCTCGCAAATTGCACAATAACTAGGAGCATCTTGGACATTTCTAACTGAAACTTTCATCGATTTTTTTCTCAGATTTCGTGCAAAGTTCAGAAAAAATTTTGATGAAAATTGCAAAGATATAACTTGGTAAAATAAATTAATTGTTTGAGTCGATTTGGCAACCTTGGAATGGAGTTACGTTCGTTCGTCCGGGAGACGACGAATTAACCCTTAGATGACTAACCACGAATGCCTAACCCGGGCCTGCGAATCCCGTATTGAGAATATATGGTTATTTGATAGCTGCGATGCTTTTTTCCTCTGTTTTTTGAAGAATTTTATGATTTTCATACTTCGTCTTCTATAACCAAGGTCCCAAATTCTCTTTCCACCCCCTCCCCTCTAAATCTCCTCCTCCTCGCACCAGTTGCCTTCGACCTAGGAGCTTCTCATCATAAACATATTTTTATATCTTTTTGACATTTTGAGGAAGCATGTATGTATGTATAAGCCGCTTTTACGGCGCGCTAGGGCGCTCTGCGACGCCTACCCGCCACAGGAATCTGGCATGGTAGAGATCCTCCGGAAGCTGGCATCTCTCCCTCCTCACGGATGCCCTCTACCCACCGTTTGGCTGGACGCCCTCTCCGTCGCCTACCTGGGGGGACCTACTTCAACACCTTCTTCGGCAACCTGGTATCAGCCATTCTCTGCACATGCCCATACCATACCAATTGATTGGTCATAATATCGTGCATAATCGTCCCCTCAACGCCCTTTGAGGAAGTTACATTGAAAAAACGTTATAATCCCTAAAAGTATACTTGAATTTGAGAGGAAGGGGGCAACCTTATTCACCTCTGCCCCCTTCCCCTCCTTCCGGTAGCCAAAGATACCAGTGGAGGGTCTGCTTTGCTCCGTCTTACCTCCTCATTGAGACGATCGGCACGCTGCATGGCAACGACAACAACAGCCGTATCGTCGACATCCGGGTAATAGGGGTTCTCGTACTGGAAAGCCCAGCCACCCGGTCGGAGCTGGGGTCGATGCCAAGCCCAGTCTCCGCGGACCTCGGTGATTTGCTTGCCGCGGAGCCAGTCCAACCCCCGGCGGGCGGCCAACTCGGCGTCCGAGTCGCCCGTCTCCAGGAGTGCGTAGGCGGCCAGCACCGTGTCCCACACCGGCGAGTCGCATAGCTGGCAATAGGCCTCGTCTTCGCGGACCACCAGAAGGTGCTCGATGTAGTCTCGGGCGATGGTGAATTTCGGGTCGTCGTGGGGACGCCCGAGGACGTCGTACATTATCACCGCGTTCATCGTCATGATGAAAGCTCCGCCCAGGCCTGGAATTAAACGAGTGCGTGGATTTAAGTTTTGAGGTTAATATGTAGCAAGAAATAGAGTACCAAAATGGGGAGAGTACGGACTAGACGGACCGATCCACACACGGAGACAAATATCCCGGTGGGATATTTTGAAACGCTACCTTGTCTTTCTCGGCGATGCGCGTTCAAATGGGAGCTTAAGGTGATTCGAGGATTACAAATAAACGAGTGGTACGGAATATAATAAAAGAATATGAACTATGCAAAACGATAATCCGGGTATCGGAACTTGGCTGTTTTGGAAACGCCTTCAAATGCGGCGTGATACCTCGCGCATCCCGGAGAGTTCAAATAGTTGTATCATTGCGCCTTAGAAATGCGACGGAAGATTGCAATTGAAATAGCCTTCATGCACGCTGGCCTTTTCGATTTCCGTTATCATTTTTGCAGTCATGAATGCGCTTAAGTGCGCTTCAGCTAGAATTGTATTTAGCAAATGTGTGATTTTTATAGGAGGATTATAATGAAACAAGAGGTTAGAAATGGAAACAAAATAATATGAACTATGCAAAACGATTATTCCGATAACGGAACTTGGCTGTTTTGGAAACGCCTTCAAATGCGGCCTGATACCTCACGCATTCCGGAGAGTTCAAATAGTTATATCATTGCGCCGTAAGAATGTGACGGAAGATTTAAATGGAAATACGCTGGGCGTGTCGATTTCCTTTGACATTTTTGCAGTGGTGAATGCATAGCTGAAGTGCGCTCCAGCTAGAATTGTATTTACAAATGGGTGGTTTTTCTACGAGGATTAAAAATAAACGAGTGGCACGGAATATAACAAAAGAATATGAACTGTGCAAAACGATAATCCGGGTATCGGAACTAAGTTGTTTTGAAAACGCCTTCAAATGCGGCGTGATACCTCACGCATTCCGGAGAGTTCAAATAGTTGTAAATCATTGCGCCGTATGAATGTGACGGGTGATTTAAATGGAAATAGCCTTCATGCAGACCCGCCACATCCCATCTCGGGCCCTGGTACCAGTTTTAAGGTCCGGGCCCCAAGCATGGAGGGGGGGTCCGAGGGGCATCCCCCGAGAAATTTTAGAATTTATTTGACTAATCAGACGCATTTTGAAGCTTCCATAAAGAATTTTTCCATCAATTTCTGAAAAAATTAAATTCAAGTTTTAATTTCGACCGATTGTTGAAATTTTGTGTTTGTCGGGTAGACGTAGATGACATAGGTTAAGGTGATTCGATGGACGCCATATTTTGTGTCAGAACGGTATGCGATATATCGCATCAATTGGTTCTATTTTTTCAGCTACTCGTTATTTTTCTCCAATTTTGAGATTGCAATTCTGTTGTCAGGAGACTTAAGCACTCACTTACCAATTTTAACAAAGAAATTCAACGCAATAAAGGCGTGGTTTTTTTAGAGGGAAAATATCGCATTGGAGTGCAGTTTCGATATCAGTATATCGAATGCGATGTTTTCTCTCTAAAACAAACCACGCCTTAATTACGTTGAATTTGTTCGTAAAAATTGGTAAGTCAGTGATTTAGTCTCCTGGCAACAGAATTGCGATCTCAAAATTGGAGAAAAATTACGAGCAGCTGACAAAATGGAACCAATTGATGCGATATATCGCATGCCGTTCTGACACAAAATATGGTGTCGATCGAATCACCTTAAGCTGTGAGGTTAATATGTAGCAAAGAAATAGAGTACCAATATGGGGAGAGTACGGACTAGACGGACCGATCCAACGACGTAGACAAAAATTCCGGTGGGATATTTTGAAACGCTACCTCGCCTTTCTCGGCGATGAGCGTTCAAATGGGAGCTTAAAAAAACCTTGGGGTCCTTCTTTGTGCAACATATTACTTTTCGAAAAATCCGGAGAATCTCTGTCAAGTAAGTGCACTCTCTACGTTCCGAGAATTCAGTAATTAGTAATTACTAAATTTCCCCATTCCTCACAAAGAAGATCTATCACGCCTCGAGACAAATTTCAGCAGTTTGTTCCCGATAAATTCTTCCGGAAAACCTCACTTAAAACGAAAATGTGCTAGCAGAAAATGTCACCCTTCGAGTTGACTAAAAGGATGCAATATTCTGCGTCCATACAACGTAGATTTCTTGGGTTTAAAACAATAAAAATGTGCCCTCAAACGAAATGGATTCGTTTTTTGCAAAAATATTTGAAATGGAACTCAGGATCGGCACATGCTGAAAGCTGGTATTTCCGTCACAGATCATACGGCTTCGGGCGCATAGCCGAGCTTACCTCGAAATCTATTAAATATCGAACAAAAAATTAAACATTTTAACGGGATCTTTGCCACCATGCACGCAACTCGTCTGCACTCATCGAACGTTCCATAGTATTATCCCGAGCCAGCTGCTAGTTTTTTGCGAGAATGTCAAATGATGCCGTATTTTCTCCAATTGGCATGCATATTTTGAGGCGTTGGGTGCAGACAGGGCATTTCTCGATTGCGTGGTTTCAGAATCTTTAGTGCTAATTTATCCTTTAGAGAGAGACTATTGGGTGAATTATCTGAAATTTTACGTTTTCAGCATTTTGAAATCATGAAAAATGTTCGGAAACAGTCACAAGAAATTACATACGTTTACTTTAATCATAACGGAGGAAATGTTAGCGGAGATTTTGAGACATCCCAACCAAGAAATGTCGTTTCTACACCCAGCGTTTTATTCGCTACGATCACGAGAGATTCAGCGTTTCCCCGGGTAACAGCGAAAATAGACATCAATACAGGCATGCTAAAGAAGAACGCCGTATGGGCCTTCAGGCGTTGCCAAATTTCCTTTGATAAAAAACGAATTTACTGACAAAATTGTCATAATTTTTCTTTAAATTTTTCAGTCAATTTTGTTTGCAATTTAATCCTAAATATCGAAAAATTTCAGGGAAAAATGAGGGTAACTTTCTTCAAAAATACATGTTTCATCTGAAGACATTTGGCAACTCTTGATTGTTCATACGGCGATTTTCCTAAGCACGGCAGAATAAATGCGCCTCCAAACTTTGCGGTACTCGCAAAGCAGCAAACCGAGTGACAAATACGTTCACGAATGGAGAAATTGTACCGTTTCATCTGAGCGTGCTTAATGAGCGGAGTTCGCAGTATGTTTCATAAGTTTTCAGTGAAATGGGAGGAAAATCGATTTAAAAGAGAGAAAATGTGCCGCCTCGTGACGTGATCCGGCGGCATTTTCCACTTAAACTAGGGTGTTCCGTTTTGTAGACAACCATCTCAAAACCTTGCTCCCCGGGCTTTTTCCCATTCCTTTTGGTCCCCGAAAGATAATTCTGAAGTTTCAGCACCATAGCTTAATTCTACACTTTCCCCCAAAGCGATGAAAATTTTGGAAGCAATTACATTGGTTTAAATGAGGAGAAAATAGGCCGATTCGCGGAACTACGTTTTTCCGCTGTAAAATGCGCCGAAATGATTTCAAACCTGACCATCTCTTGAGAAATCATACAGAGGCCTCTTTTAAACGAGAAAATTCCACTTTTGACCCAGAGATGGGGGCAGGGTGGGTCACGGTGCAGTTAGTTTTGAGGCGCTACACGCAGCAAAATGATTGCATTTGACAGTTTTTGATCAACTTCAAGACAGGTCCTCCGAAGCTGAGGAGGCTAATGTATCTCATAAATTGTAATAAAATAATGTACAAGAGTTGTTTTCATCCATTCAGAACTATTTTCGACCATTTACACTGTTGCCAAATTTACTTGAACCTGGAAGGAAATTAATGTATATCATGTTCTGCACTTGAGTGATTTTGGCAATAGTGTATAAATGGTCGAAAATAGTTCTGAATGGATGAAAACAACTGTTGTACATTATTTTATTACAATTTATGAGATACATTATCCTCCTCAGCCTCGGAGGACCTGTCTTGAAGTTGATCAAAAACTGTCAAATGCAATCATTTTGCTGCGTGTAGCGCCTCAAAACTAACTGCACCGTGACCCACCCTGCCCCCATCTCTGGGTCAAAAGTGGAATTTTCTCGTTTAAAAGAGGCCTCTGTATGATTTCTCAAGAGATGGTCAGGTTTGAAATCATTTCGGCGCATTTTACAGCGGAAAAACGTAGTTCCGCGAATCGGCCTATTTTTTCCTCATTTAAACCAATGTAATTGCTTCCAAAATTTTCATCGCTTTAGGGGAAAGTGTAGAATAAAGCTATAGTGCTGAAACTTCAGAATTATCTTTTGGGGACCAAAAGGAATGGGAAAAAGCCCGGGGAGCAAGGTTTTGAGATGGTTGTCTACAAACGGAACACTCTAACTTAAACCCATTAATTCTAGCAGATTAGGTTATTTTGCCATATTCTCTCCGATAATTTTTCAATTAGGATACCAAGGATATCCCCGTGCTCAATTTTCCTAGCAGTTTCATTTCAAAACTATAATTTACAAAATTTCAGACACCTGCAAATTCTCCATTCCTGAAACAATTCTACGCGTATACGTCAGATTTTGCTCGTTACTTGGCGAACACCGCAAACTTCTGGCTTCAACGGGCGAATGAGGAAAACGCGGCACTTGAACCTCGCACTACTGATCACAAACGGGTCAGTTGTGCTCGTTGCAAAATCGGGTTTTGATGGTTTAAATATACTTATGTAGATTTACCAAAATAATACGATCTGTTCAAATGCAACGTTTTGCATTCAATATAAACCCTTAGATGCCCCGGACTTTTTCAACACTCTAAGTTCCAGGTTGGGTTAAATTGACCCGTATTGATTTTGATAGTTGTTGAAGTATCGTCTGTCTTACTTCTATTTTTTTTTTAACGTAAAGAATACTTTTTTTGAAATTATCACCTTTGCGTAACATGTTGGCATTTTCTTATCCCTCTCCCCACCCTCCACATGTAAATTATCCAGAAAAGATAGTTGGGTAAATTTGATCCGGATTGGGATGTATAGAAGTGGGTCATAGTCGTAAAAAAAAAAAATCCCTCACAACACACACACTTCTCGCCAAAATACCAATTTTCAAACGTGCATCCTTCAGAGAACTTAAGAGACCTCTTTTCTCTTTCTTCCTTTTTCTTTTTCTTTTAATGCTTATTGATTCGGACACATCATTCGAGCAAACCTGACCTTAATTTTTCTCATATTTCAAAAATAAGAGACACCAGAACGCGCGTTGCTGACAGCGCAGAGACAAAACTATTCGTGCTTGATAGATATCCATTGTCTACGTTGCAAAGGCAAAATTAAAGGCACTATGGGGCCACCCACAAATTACGTGAGGCACTTTTTCAGATTTTTAGACCCTCTTCCCCCCTTAAGATACTCGTAAGGCTAGCCTAGAACCGCCCTAAAGAATTACGTGAGGCTGGCCAGACCCCTACTCCCACTCTTCTATCGTCTAAAATACTTTAATGAAAAAATGGTGTTGAAACAAATCGGTATTGTTTTGAACATTACTAATCGCTTGATAAGCTCATAAAGAATAACAGTTGTATTGAAGAATAATCAGTTTTTAAATTAAAGAAGTTCAGAAAAAATTACACTTTAACAAAAAACGTTAAAAGTAAAAAAAAAACCGAGATTAGGACTACTTATAATCTTTAAATTATCGAGATTTGAAAGAAATAAAATCTAAAAAAATAAAACTTTGACAAACAAATATTAAAATTCTACAAAAGGAAATTGGAACTTGTCAGTTTTTAAATTAAAAAAGTCCGGAAACAATGAAATTTAGGAGAATGAAATTTTGACGAACAATTTTTTTTGGCATTCATTGGCTCCGCATTTGGCTTACGTAAGGCGGCGCTTGACCTTCCCCCCCCCCCCCCCCCAAGTGTCTTACGTAATTTGTGGACGGCCCCTATGGCGCAAGACACGAACTCGCAATGCTCAACTTTATGCCGCCGATGGGTTGTCTATCAGATTCGAAAGAAAAGTTGAAACGAAGCCGGATTACGTTTCTCCTAACATTGACTGTGATGGTCATATAACCCTTAAGCAATCACAAGAAATGAGCCACACTAATAGTCCAGTCAAATTAGCTCTAAAAAAGGGAAAATCAATATATGCATAGGAGGTTCTCGCCGACCAGCGGCCGCACTGTGTTTGGCGCGATGCGTGAAGTATTCATGCAGTCTTGTAAGCGCTTATCTGTCTCGCGCCGACCGGTGCGCGCGTAGCGATCGCACTGGTGTTTGGCGCAATGCGGGAAGTATTCCTGCGGTCTTGTAGGAGCTCTAATGTGTCTAGCGCCGACCGGCAGCTGCAGTATGTTTGGCGAGATTAGAAACGATGATACAGCATTAGATTTGAGAGTAACTGGAGAAACAGAGGAGGGATAATCAATTTGGAGAATGCCTGGGTAAAATTGATGAAACGGTTTAAAGAGAGTGCAGACAGAAATAATCGAATGAAGAGTGTATCGAAAGGTAAATGAAAGCAAGAAGCAGAAGCTGAAGCGAATAATTTTCATCCGTGATAAAGAGACTTATATCGGAAGAACATTTTGACGAAATGAGGCAGCGTTTATTTTGCCAGTAAATAGTTGCAATGGAGAGTTTGAAAACGAAATAATACATCAAACAGGTGAGCTTAAATAAATATCGATTGGTTCAACATGTAAACACAGCCCCAAAAGTCAATTTAGAAATCTGAGGGAACGGGTTTCTTTGGATAGATCTTTTATTTTAATGAGTATAAAATGACAATGAAAAGTGGAATCGTCAGGAATTTTCTCATTTCCAGCTTTTCTTACTTAAATCCTAAAATTTTTGTTTGAGGTCATGTTCTATTGTTTTAACCAAACGATACATCAAACCCCTATCGAATACAATTCATTCCAACTTGGAAGCGCCGCCATTTTTTGGGGATTCAAGGTTTCTATGAGCCTCCGTGGCCGCACTCTCCCTCTGAGGATCAGAGGCGGATCCAGCAATTTGGCAACAACGGATTTCGTCCATTTAAACCTATGCTGAATAATCGATTCTTGTCTGAGCATCTGGCCCCTCCAAGAATCGATACTTTTCCATAGGTTTAAATGGAGGAAATCCGGTGTTGCCAAATTGCTGGATCCACCGATGCTGAGGATAATCAACTAGGACCCGGGAAAAATCGTCTCCATCAACCCCCTCACCTATATCTGTCTCCACTCTCTCGTCGACAAACCGGACTGCCTTGTCGATGGCGTGTCGCTTCAGCCACGCCGGTTTAATCGGCTCGACGAGCCTCAACGCCTTGTCGAACGCCTGGAAGAAGGAGAACCACGCCGCGCTCTGATGGAGGGAGGGGGGGAGTGGGCCCACCTCCTCCGGTTTGCAGTGGAATAGCTCCTTGATCCCTACGACCGGGCGGACCGGTTGCTCCGCCCGGAGAATCATCAGCGGCACCAGTGCGGTCCGGGCCCAGAAGGAGATGTTCGAGACGTGAAACGGGAACCATTGAGGCAGGAGAATGGCCTCCACCGGGATCATCGGGATCACATCCCACGGGATCTACTTGAGAGCAACAAAATGTACACAGTATGAAAAAGTAATAGTGTATTGATGAGTCACTAAACCATGAAAGAACTTTGACTTGCGAATAGTCACATCATCTCTAAAGAAAATCAACCCATCTGTCACTTCTGTAATTCATCACCTCTAACCATCAAATACATACTTATGGACTGCTCTGCCCTCCGATATCTCCAATCACAGATCTACTCCCCTACAATCAACAGAAATACGAACCCACTTACATGCGATGAACCCAATATTACTACCAAAATTCTGTAACTCTTCACCTCTCTTACTTTAAAAATCTAAAGTTTCGTATATACTCCCATTTTCAAAATTATCTGTAAAGACGTTAATAGCCTGAGACGCTGAACGTCTTAAAATTATACTAACTAACTAACTAACTATTTTTCCAAAGGTGAATGACGCGTCGAGTACGATAGGCCTTGTCTCCACGGGCCATTTTACGAGATTTTTATTATTATTTTTCTTTAATTACTGAAAGATTTATTAGAAAATGAAGAGGGTGGTATGGGGGGGGGAGGTCCCTAACCAAAGGCCTACATTCACAAAACTATTAAAGGAAGATGGAAGGGCAGAAATAATTGAAAAGTCACAAAAGATTAAAAGAGCTAGTAGGGGAAATTGGTCCCAGGGAAAAATCCCACTTGTGAGGTTGGGAGAAATATTGAGTTAATCAATACTTTTCCTGGAAGAAATCCACCCTTCTTGTGGAGTAACATTCGTTTTTTATTCCTAATTCATGCCACTCCGATTGTTTTCAGCAGTGCGTTCTGAAGTAAATTTCAACCCAATTTGACTCCCATATTTGCAATAGGATAACTTTAGGCCGGGAGGTCGCTGCCATTTTGATGGCCCCACTTCAAAATGAGTTTATCGATACAATAATAACTCCTGATCCTAAGAAAATTTTGCCTCAAAAAGTAGCGTCTAGAGAATATCTACCGCAAATACTCAACAGTTCCGTTTACATTTTCTGATCACCGGATACTTCCTCCGGCTGCGCGCCACAGTTACAGCGTCAAGTGAATATCTACCGATAAAGTAAATACCTTAAAATGGATATTGAGTATTTCCGGTCACATCAGTTGGCAGCCAGAAACACTCTCTGATTGCGCGAAAGTTGAAGCCGGGAACGCTGAATATTTCCGATACATATTCACTTCAGCACAAATGAAAGAATGTTTCCGATTGCCAGCTGATGTAAACGAAGGTGCTGAATATTTCCGATGCAAAATCTGATTTAATCTGATCGTGTCAATAGAATGACGGACAAAAGGCTGCCAAAGAAGTTGCTTGATTGGGTTCCTCCTGGGAGGAGACGAAGGGGGCGCCCAGTGAAATGGTGGCGACGGGGGGTTTTAGAAGAAATGAGGATTTGTCAACTCCCTGAAGGGCTTTGGGAGGATAGGGGACTTTGGCGGCTAGGGGTTGTAGAGCGCCTAACAGCGCTATAAAAGCGACTTCATACATACATACAAATGGATTGCATCTTGTAAAAAGGAACCACTGGCATTGCAACGTTGCTAAGATTGTGCAACTTCTTTTGTCTTGGAAGAAAAACCCGATTATCTATTAATAGTTTCTATTTTACTAGCTAAAAACTGTTAATTTAAGTCAAAATTACCATCTAAATTTCATAGTTTTTCACGATTTCCGCAATTTTATTGCAAAAGATGAAGTTTCACAATCTTAGCATCATTGCAATGCTAGTGGTTTCTTTTTGCAAAATGCAATCCAAATCTGATTTAAAATCTAACCACGCCGAAAAGTGCGAGAAGCACTCGCGTGAAGACGTTCGAGGCCTCTGCGCCGCCCGCCCGCAAGATGGCGCTGCAAGCACGTGTCATATGCTCTGCGGAAGGTGGATCTCCGATGAGACGAAGGGCGAGATAGGCCTGGACGGAGGTGTTGATGTTAAGCGGACCGCCGGTATAGAGGGGCCAACCGCCTTGCTCCTGCTGGAGGCGGCGCAGGTAGCGAGAGATCTTCTGCTCCAGGAGAATGTTGGGTGGTTCGCCGAGAAAGTGTGCCAGCATGACGTATTGAGCCGTGAGTGTGACGTCCGCCTCCAGTTCGTATATCCAGTGTCCTTCATCTTTCTGGGATGCGAGGAGGGTGGAGGTTGCGCGTTTGATGGAGGTTTCGATATTGTCGTCGAAGAGGGTTTGGGGGGTCTCGGTAAGGACGCCCGCCATTGCGCCGTCGAATCAGAGTCGAAGTTGTCCTAGAAAACAAAAAGAATGGTGTACAGTTCAAGCATACAGTACATAGAGTCGTTGATGTACAAGATGACGTCATCTCAACGACTAAATAAACTCACCAGAACTGCCATGAGATGCGTTGTTAAAGTCCACAACTGCCCAACGAAAATTACCCGCTGAGCGTTGAGCTCAACGAAAGCGTTGGTAAATTCTGGTGGATTTACCCGTTTTCCAAGATGGCTGCTCAGCAAACTGCCCAACAGCTCAGCGAGGTTCTCGGCTGCTGTGGACCGCTGCCGAGTTTGCTGGATTGTTGTAATGTTATTGTTTACATCCATAACCGCCATTTTTTCGCACTTCTTCGCCACATGTTCGTCACCAGACTGACTTGCAATTGCTTATAATCGTTTATTGCGTCAATTTCGTAGTAATGTGGGTGTTAATAAAATTTTTAAATGTTAAAAATCTTAAATTTCAACAAAACTTAACCTCCAAATCCGCAGAATCCTACGGGAATTTAACAACGACACCTCGATTTTCTCCCGTCTGTTGAGCTGACGTCATCGTTGAGATGACGTCAATCCTGCTAAGATTCGGCCATTTTTGTTGGGCAGCAAAAGTAATTTAACAACGCACCTCTGGTAAAAATTGGCGATAAGAGCTGCGTTTCAAAATACCATAGGAATTCTGATAGCCGGCTAAAGAAGGCTACAGAAAATCATATAGCTGGCTGTAGAATGCGTAGAAAATCATACGGCCGGGCTATACGAAGCGATAAAAAATTATGCAGCCGGGCTATAGTTCCTATCGCCGGGCTTTACACTTTATCGCCTGGCTGTTGCTTTTTCGCCATCGATTAAAAAAGGCTATAAGAAATTGTGTAGAAATTCATGTGCTTTGGAAATCATTACATTTGATACGGAACCACCTTAATATTTACAAAACACACATTATATTTTCTTTTAATACATATTTTTTTTCATCAATTAAAATGAGAATAATCCATACAGGATGTGCAAACATTTCAAAATCATAAGTTGAATAACGCTGACTCCGCCAGATTAAATATTAGAGCCTAACACAGAGCAGAGCGGCGACGCACTGGCGCCTACAAACCTAACAGGGATACTTCACGCATTGCGCAACGCGTGAAGTATCCCTGTTAGGTTTGTAGGCGCCAATGCGCGTCGTTTCGCGCTGGCTGCCCGCCTGCCGCGCCGCAGCGTGCCACGGCGCTTGAAGCAACTATTTCACACCAGAGGTATTGCACAGCATCATACGAAACTGAAGGCGCTCTAATATATTAGTAATGGCAGGCATCCATCAAAAGTACGGAGCTTTCCTCGCAAAATAAATCAAGATACTACGGCCCAAAAAGAGAGTAGTATTCCAAAAACTCACTAAGTCCTAGCATCCGTAATTAGTAACGTTTAGCATACACTTTATCGCCTGGCCGTTGCTTAGTCGCCATCGGCTATAAAAAGCTATAAGAAATTGTGTAGCCAGCTATAGAAGCTATTGGAAATCTTACAGCTGGCTGTATGTCTATGGTGTTTTGGAACACAGATTCTACTGCCAATTTTTACCAGGGTGGGAAAAAAAAACACATCGGATCAAGAGTCCAGACTCTTAAAAACATCGACAAGAAAAAATACTCTTGATTCAATCAGATTTAAGCTTAAATCAAGAACCAAGCCTCTTAATTTGAGCGGATTTCCTTTTAAATTAAGCTTACATCTGATTGAATCAAGAGTATTTTTACTTGTCAATGTTTTCAAGAGTCTGGACTCTAGATCCAATGTGTTTTTTTTCCCAGTGAGTCGGAAGAAAATCGAGGCGCCGCACTATGGTCCACAGGCCCTATTTAACGGAACTTTAGTCACATTTTGAAGGTGGGAAAAATTAAAGTTAGGCACTACAGTTTTATTATCCATACTCCCATGGATCGTCACCTAAGTTTTCATCGACTAATAATGATTTATAAGATTGTGACGGACCCTAACAACAGAGCGCGCGACAGGTCTTCATTAGCTGATTGTGAGCCGCATTCGGTGGTGCGTTACAAGGTGTTTATTTTACCGAGTTACGCATCATCTATGTAAATTTTTGGGCAACATGGTTCCACCTGGTGGCAAGTGACTTCCTTTTCACCCAGTTTCATTAATTTTGAACTGAAATTTGTATGCTTTTTAACGCTGCAAACATACGCCAAAAAATGATAGAAATCAGTGAAATTCGTAATTTTTAGGAAGCTCCAACTTTTTTTTAATTCTAGTTAATGCTTTGCGGATTAAAAAATCTTGTTCTACATATCCTTAAGTTTAAAATGAGGCCAATTTAAATGTCGCCTTTTGTCGCCTAATGGTCGAAATGAATTTTTTTCGGAGTGCACCTCCGTGCATCAAAATGTGGAATATTCCATGCATTTTTGGCGTTTTTGCGACTGTTAAATTTTTTATCGGTACAAAATGAAAGTATTCCGATATATTTTGATCTACTGAGTCCGAAAATGACCTTGGTTTTTTCTTATAACCTCTCACTTTTCCGAAAAAGCGACTTTTTCCCGGGAAAATGAGCAAATTTGACGTATTTTTGCCATAATTGCAATTCATGTTGATAAATTATACTGGACCCGCGGTAAAGAGATTCTGTTATGTATTTTAAGCTGCTAAATACGAATATGACCTAGGTTTTTTTTATCACCCTCCAGTTCTCCGATAATGCCGATTTTCCCGAGCCTTTTGGGTAAAACCTTTTCCGGACTCTAAGTGTGTTAAAAATACATTTTAAAAATGATTTCGATGTGCGATACATCGATTCTTACGCATTCTAACTTGCTAAACCCGAATATGGCCTTAGATTTTTCCTATCACCCCTCATTATCCCGGAAAATTCAATTTTCCTTGGAGAACGAGCTTTTCCGGGTAAAATCGGTTTTTCCGAAAATTGAAGGGTAATGGACAAAAACGGAGGTCATATTCGGATTTACTGCCTAAAAATACACAAGAATAACCTAATCTCGACCGAGAGATATTTTTGTTATTATTTTTATACATGTCAAAATAGGGTGGAAAAAATCTTCAATCTTAAAAGCGCCAGAAATTACATTTGAAGTTAAGTTTCTCGGTCAGGATGTTAATATTTTGTTTAACTAAGATGTAAAATGAAATCAGCGACCCAAAAATCATAAGATCCAACACCTTTTATGGTGGTGCAGTGCATTTTCGAATAAAGTTCCGTTAAATCCAGTCTGTGGACCATAGTGCGCCGTTGTTTAATTCCATAGATACAGTGATAAGAGAGAGATGAGACACAATAGCCCGAATGCAGACAACAATAAAAAACACATTAAAATAAAAAAATAAATCGGTATACAAGGCTAAGGAGAAATAAAACAAACCAGGACGTTACGGGCTAGTTACATGCTCATGCTCAACTGGAAAAAAGCTAAAAATGTAAAAATTAAAATAATAAAATCGTAAGAATCGTCGTAATGTAAGTGAGAGAATTGACGCCACTTCTAAGCAATTTCCAGGTCCCGGATTCCGTGACTCCTTTGTGACGCTGGGTCACTTTTTTGATACATAATCGATTGTTTTCGATACACGGGGACCTGCCGTCCGATGTAAACAAAGACGATAGAAATTACTACGTATTCCACACCGCCATTTTGGATAGAGCATGTATCGAAAAAGTGACCGAAGCTCGGCTCACATCGGGCTCAGAACTCGTCGACCAGAACATGGAGTCAGATTTTTCATTTTCATCACGACTCTATGCACTCTATGAGTACAAGGGAGAGTACCGAAATATCGGTAATTTTAAGGTTAGGTCATAGAGTTTTCATGGCCCAAAAGGGCAGCCGACTCACATGGCTCCGGCAAACTGACCTAAGATGGCGTGAAGCACCCTCTGGAGGTTGGGCCGTATAGCGGCCGGGGGCGTACCCCCTTGCATTAGTGTAATATACATATGTAAACAACTACCATCATATTATCTTTAAATAAAAGAAATGAGGGAAATTTTTTGTGTTTTTGGTGCACCAGGCCAAAACGCTGGATGATGCCAGGACAGGAAGAACAGAATTTCTCATATATTATATCGCCCAACAAAAATTGTAGCTTTTGACATGCATACTTATAATGATTTTACGGGGGGTTCATGTTTGTTTTGAGCGCATGAGAATTATTTTGATTTCGTGTAAGTAAAGGACAGCAATCAAGGAATCTGGGAATCACGGAAAGAACTTGCACTTGGATGGAGATAAATCGTTTTATCGCAACACGTGCGACTAGGTCACTATGTAAACGGAAGAAACTGCATTTTTAGTTAGCCCGGTGCGATTATTTAAGCTTGGTTGTTGGATAAGAGACGCTGACTCATCTAAATGTCAGACACTCTTAGATATAGCTTCCAAATCTGAATTCCTAACATGTGTACAGGGTATGGCTAATTTATTAATAAGTTCGGAATATTAATTCGAGTCCATTTTGCGTCAAACAGTGACTTCCTCGACATCTTACAATGGTTTTTTCCGTAAGGCTTTTCTCTTACGAGCTTACAGGTATCATAAGAAAAATTAGTTTTTCGAACACGGTTTGTTGGCGACATTCTGAATCACTTGAGTTATGTAGAATCAAACAGAAGGGCACAGTGGGACTTTTTCTAACTGCCAGGCCGCAAAAAAATGTAACGTTTTTTTGGCACAATGAAATGTTTTTCAACTAAGCCTTCAATAACTGTTTGGGTCCGGTGTGATTAAAGCTGAATATTTCAAAAGTCAAATTAGATATTACTACGTAAATTTCAAAGAGGAAACTGAATCTACTATGTATTTGTTTTTCTTTTTCTTTTTACTATTATTAGTCCCATTAGGATATTATGAACGATGAAACTGCAAAAATTCGTATCTCCTTTGCGGTGTTTCGAAATTTCCACGTCCATTTTATTTTCTAAGAGGATACCTATTATGACTTGAACATGCACAGAATATTATTCTTTACATGAGGAGCGAGATCATCGAGGTTTTCAAGAAATAACGTTCAGTGGTTTTCTAAGTGGAAATCCGATATAACAGGAAGTCTACACTTACACTGCAAACCGAGCCACGCATTTCTCCAATTTCCCTATCGATATGCTATGTAGATTCCACCAATATAATAAGTAAGTTTCGTAACATACTTTTTGGAGGATGAAGTTTGTGGCGAGGCGTAAATGATCGATCATCGATATTTTCCCATTTGAAGTTATGTTGAAGATTCGATTATTAAGGTACCGTTGCGAATTGACACCCTATTTATCGATCCTTTTCCATAGTCATAATGTAATCGCTTGCACCTGAATCACCCCGTATATATTCGTTTATGGTGGTTATATTTTATCTTATATTTTATCACACTGACCTTCATTGATAAATTGGCTTCCCAGAGCATCATCAATGCGAGGCCAATAAATCAATTGGATGTATGTCTGCCAAATGGAATTATGTGCATTATGACGTGAGCCCTGTTGCGCATACCTACATGTATTCTCATGGGTCTCAGGGCTCATGTCTTAATGCACATAGTTCCTTTTGGCAGAAATAGTCCAATTAAGCTTTTGACCCAGCAATTATCGGGAAATCTGACTTTCATTGTAAGTGCTGCTGACTTTTCACTAGGCACTGTTGCTCGTGCATATTATGTCTATGGCTTTCGCTAATGTGTTCGTCAAAATATTTTAATCTACAATAGGCCCAAAAATTAGATAGTTACACAGTGCTAGAGATGGAGAGCTGAAGGGAATCTGAGTACTGGGGGTTCAAACTAAAATGAGTATCTTTAAAATAGTTCTTTTGTAATAGTACGCAATATGGTAGGTATTGCGAGTACTGTAAAATAGTACATTTTCAGTAGGTTGCTTTTGCCATTCAACCCAGGAATATTAAAGTGCGTTTTGCTACCTCGAGGTTTCCTTGAATGAATCATAATGACTTCCAACACTTTTACGTTCTGTCACCTGCAATGATTTCAATGAAAAATCTGCGCACATCTGCACTTCGTATGATAGTGCAGTAGTTTATGATAGATGGGAGAGTGCTTCTTTTTTTGTACTTCGGCGGTTACCAATCATGGCACCCATTTTGCATGAACTCAACGCAAATTTTGCGTTTGAAGTGCTTGCACCAACCTGTGAAAAATATCTAGTGTGCCTAAAGCTTCTAAATATGTGAACGGTACGGCGGTCAACTTTTAATTTTTTGCTATTTTGATTCAACTGTGGAACCCATCACTTGACATGATTAGCTTGATTCGATGAGTGTCAACTTCCATAGATTCTTGCTTGTTTATTTAAAAAAAAAAAAAAAAAAAAAAAAAAAAAAAAAATCGCATAAAACTCCGTGCAATTTAATGCTGTATTCATAGCCGTTCATAAAATACCTAATTTCCTCAGAGACTTTATATGATTTACATTGTAATTAAGTTAGATCCAAAGAGATCCTGAACATAGCACCATGTAAAAGGGCGATTTACACAAATCTCGGGAGCTTTGCAGCTTTTGAAAAATTTTACGTCGGTTTGTACCAACCGTAAAATTTTTCAAATTCATATGCTTTTTTCTTCCGTTATTTTTCATACTTCAAGTGAATAATACCCATGGCAAGGCTCTATTTCTATAGTTTTACAGGGTGGGCATAAAGTAACTAAAAAGATTCTATAACTTTTCAACAAACAGAGATATAGGGTTCCGGTTTGGACTATTGTTCATCGTGGCAAGGGGCTGATTTTTTCAGGGGGGCTCATTAATGGCGCCCCCCAAAGGAAGCCCCTCTGAAAAAATCAGCCCCTTGCCACGATGAACATGAACAATGGTCCAAACCGGAACCCTATATCTCTTTTTGTTGAAAAGTTATAGACACTTTTTAGTTACTTTATGAACACCCTGTATAATTGGACTTTACGAGAGAATCGTTAAAATAACCCTTCTTCATGATGCTTTGTTATGGATTTCCATAAACCTAATTACATTACGATGTAAACTTTATGAGGCATCTTAAAGCGAAGAGTTGTTTAAGGATAGACACTACAGTGAATATGGACCCAAGTCGCACGCATGTTAATGAAATTCTAAAACGGGCGAGAATTAGTGGAAGGTAAGTCAAGCCAAGCACGTCTAGCGATGAGCTTTCGTTCAAATGAGAACGAGTTGATAAGCAAGTGATCAATTTGTCAATTTCTGGCTTTTCGTGGTTTCTGGTTCTCTAGTTTTTATTTCTTAAAAATTTCCAAGAAGTACTTCATGCTACAGTACATCGGGTTTTTTACACATAATTTAACCATGATGCATTTTGAATCATCTTTAGCAAGTTTACAGTAAATATCGCAGATCGGAAGGCACAATAACTAGCGATATTCACCCAAGTAGCACATTTCAAAATACGCCAAAACACAGGAATTATCGATTGATCGATCGATTATCGAATCGTCCTCCAAAATACTGCAGACCCATCACCGAAAAAAAAGTGAAGTTGATGTAACATTTAGGATGTAAAAAAAGAGTGCGAGAACTTATAAAATGCTTAATTACCCACCGTAGCAGTTAGTTTTACATCTTCGGCATTGTCAAAGTAACTGCTGCAGTGGGAAATTCAGCATTTTATAAGTTCTCACACACTTCTTTTACATCCAAAATGTTACATCAACTTCACTTTTTTTTTTCGGTGCACCTTTTATTAGTAGGCTGGGACATACCTGTTAGTTTTCTCTGAGTTGACTTGCAGACAAAATTTCACGGCAGGTTGTAAAGAATCACCATAGTATGTTACACAAATAATTTTGGGTATCCGCGTCCGCATACGGCAAATTAGCTGACATCAGTTCAATCTTAAAACCAGAACTGAAACTATGGTGAATTCGACGCAAATTAAAAAGAAGTTAAGTACTTTGTCTTAAAATGTGGGTGTCGCACTCCGCGCAATATGCGAAAGACCACAACTGCGCCGCGCTGTCCCGCGTCAATAGATAACAACCGAAAATATTACTATCATTCTCATTAGTGATCAATTAATATCATTACGTACTTAAATTTCGGCATGGGTTCAAGGACAGCATGCACACGGTTTATCGTATTTACCCGTTACAGTGGAAAACAAAGAGAATGTAGAAGTAGCCCGAAACGGAAACGACAATCAAAAACGCAGGAAAATGGGGAAGCAAGGCTAAAATACAAAATACAAAGGCAGGACGTTTCGGTATCGGTACCTTCCGGCACATTATCAACTGCTAAAATAGAATTAAAAATAAAAAAGAAATTAAAGTAAAAACCACCAAACTGCGTTACATGGTGAAATTGGTATTGAAAATCTATTTTAGATTTTCTATCTTAGAGTTTCAATACCAATTTCACCATGTAACGTCGTTTGCCGGTTTTTATTTTAATTTCTTTTTTATTTTAATTTCTTTTTTATTTTTAATTCTATTTTAGTAGTTAATAATGATGCCCTAAGGTACCGAAACGTCCTGCCTTTGTATTTTGTATTTTAGCCTTGTTTCCGCATTTTCCTGTGTTTTCGATTGTCGTTTACCCGTTACTTTAGATATACTCTCCGAATATACGGGCAAAAGATACGAGTAAAAAATTACGAACTAAAAATTCCCCTTCCCCTCTCTGCAAACGAGCGTTACCACCACCGCCTTTTCCATAAGATTAACTAAGAATACATGGCCTTGACCGTTACTTTTCTCACTTCCTACTCTTACTTATCGGCGACCACTGGTTCGATATTGGTAAATACAAAAGAAAGTAGGTTGTCTCTCGTTGTCTCTGAATTTTTTTTGCAGCCTTTCCCCATATTACGTTGTTATTTTATTTGACCCTCAAAACTCGTCACGTCTTCGACGAAGGAATGTCATTGGCGGATCCAGCGCATTGGCAACACTGCTTTTCCCCTATTTAAACCTATGGAAAAATATCGATTCCTGGAGGAGCAAGGTGCTCCAAAAAGAATCGATTATTTAGTATAGGTTTAAATGGAAGAAATCCGGTGTTGCCAAATTGCTGAGTCCGCCTCTGGACTGTATGTACATTAAGGTCGCAAAATTCGTCCTTTCCCGGACGAAGGAACGTAACTCCATTTCAAGGTTGCCAAATTGACTTAGACACTTTAATTTTTTATTTTTTTACACGGATGTGCCTGCTCAATGTTTTACCAGCATTTGTCTAATTTTTACATGAGAAGAGATAAATGAGGAAAGTTTTCAATCAAAAAGGCTTAAGAGTCTCTTGCCAAAAATACAATTTGTGAGGAGAAATTTGGCAACATTGAAAAGTAGTTACGTTCTGTCTAGGAAGTTGCGACGAATTAGCCCACACAATAGAGCTCTTGCGTGTTGCACGGATTCACGATTTCATTACCTTTTTTTACGGAAAATTTTGCCGATTGCACAATGGTGCCATTGGTTTTTTCTGAAACAAACTCTCAAGGTGAAAAAAGCTCTCAAATTTGGGACCGTTTCGATAAGATTCCACCTCTTCACCCGGTCAAAATCTCTCTGCGGGTATAAAATACATTAGCAGAGCTTGGTTAAAGCCTTGGGGTTCCCGAACTATATAGCAATCCTGCTAATGTATTTTCTCCCTATCAGTGCATGGATATTTTAACTAGAGCAGACGTGGAATCTAACCGCTTTACGTAAATACTCTCGAAAATGACCTCAACTTTGAGAGTTTTTTAGTTTGAAAGTTTGTTTTGGAGAAAATCACCATAATTTTTTCCGCAAAATTTCATACTTAACTGGTACTCAAATCGAAATTCCCTGTGGTGTGTAAGGACTCTATTGATTTTTCTTCTTCGAACATCCCTTCCCCATCTCCGTTGTTGTGGGACAACAACAGATCCCGTGTTGTGGACAACAGCAGATCCCGGCCACCACCATGTAGGGCTCAGGTTTTAAGCTTTTTTTTAAAATTGTTATTGTATTTCCGACTGAAAATGACTCCGTTTTGAGTCGGAACGTCTCGGTTTTTATCAATTGTGTATTTTAGCCTTGTTTCCCGTTTTCCCCCGTGTGTTTTTCCTGTAACCCGTTACTTTCTTTCAGCGTCTCTGTCGTTTTTCTGTACAGACAATCACCTCTGCCGCTGAAGGTCCGTGCCGGTGAGTGGGACACGCAGACGACGAACGAGCTGTTGCCGCACTACGACCGGCGCGTCAAGGATATCATCGTCCACGATGCGTACTACGCCGGTGGACTCCACAACGACGTGGCCCTACTCGTCTTGGACGAACCCCTCGAGTTCAAAGAGAACGTCGACGTAGCTTGCCTGCCCGGACAAGACGAGGTGTTTGACGAGCGGGAGTGTTTCGTGTCCGGCTGGGGCAAAGATGTCTTTGGTAAAATCACTCCATCTATTCCTCAGACCAGGGCCAGATTTGGGATTGCTTAAGCCAATAAGAAATCTTAGTCTGTCTTTTCAAATTTGAGAAAATTTTAGGAGAAAATTCGAGAAAATCGAAAAACAAAGTACAGCCTACAAATCTACAGCTCAGGAGCTTTCATTTAATTAAAGATCAGGCAAATTGGTCTAGTGGTTCTCTTAAAATTAACGTCCAAAGATTCGGAATTTTGTGTTTTAATAAGTGCGATACATTGGAGAAAATTTAAGAAAATTATAGGAGAAAATCTGAGAAAATCGAAAAACAAATTACAGCCTGTAAATCTACAGCTCAGGGGCTTCCATTCTTAAAAAAGATCAGGCAAATGGGCAGTTGGGGCAATGGATCAGGCACCTGACAGGCAGGTGGTTTTCTCAAAGTTAACGTCCAAAGATTCGGAATTTTGTGTTTTAATATATAGGATTTTAAGATGATGTCAATATTGCTAAATCAGATTGGTTCGGCCCAAAAAAATTGGAATTTTCCCCGCAAACCGAGATGTCCTGAAGAAAATTCAATTTTCTTGCAAATCGGTGCACGATAAAGGAAAAACGTCAATTTCAGATTTAGCCGTCAAAAATGAAAGAAATACACGAATGACATGTCTTAAATGTTTCCTGCTATTTCTAATGTCGAAATTTTTCCGGTCAAATGCATTCATTTGCAGTCACACCCTCTGTACATTCAACCTGCTTTTCCGGCTTTCAGGCAAAGAAGGCAAATATCAAGTAATTTTGAAGAAAGTACAGATGCCAACGGTGCCACGGGATGTTTGCCAAGCTGCTCTGCAACAAACCAGACTTGGAAAACGCTTCAGGCTCCACGAGAGTTTTATCTGTGCTGGTGGAGAAAAAGGAAAAGATGCGTGCAAGGTATCGAAATAAAACTTAAATTATGAGAATAGTCCTCCTGTACAGATATTCAGTAATTGTATCGATAGCTCTCCGGCAATCAAGATGTTTTGACAAACTTAAAATAATTCTTTAAGCGAGGAGCAAACTTGCAGAGCCGCACCAAATCGACAGTCAAGCCACGCATACTCTCACAGACATAAATTTCCTTCATTCCGTGGGATATGCAATTTGACCGCGGCGCAAGTTGTGATTGATTGGACTGCATTTTGATATTATGAACAACAATTTCTGGCTGAATTTAGAAACAATATGTATATGTACTATTAGTTTCTCTATGCACATGAGTGCTTTTACGGACGAATTAGAAATTGTAGTTCCTAATTGCAAAATGAAGTTTGATTGTCCGACTAAATTTTCCCGTAGGAAACTGCTATTTCTGGCTTATTTTTTGAACAATATTTTTGCCATTAGTTCCTGTATTCAATTAAGTGCTTTCATAGACGAGGTCTCAGAGATAATTACTTTTATCATTGCAAAATATAGTCCACTTATTGGTGCCATTTATGTGAAATGAAATTCTTTAACGAATGTTTTTGAGAGATTAGAAAATTTAAATCGATAATTTTGACACGAAACCTGTTTTTTGTTGAGCTGCATGATTGGCCCGAGTTCAAAAGCATCGCATAGAGTCGAATCGAGAAAAAAAGGTTTGAAGATTTATTCCATCATGAAGACCAGTTTTAACGACTATTGCCACGTTCAAGATATTTTCGCTTGGTTTTCTATTTTTTATAGGAGAAAAGTTATACGGGTTTCTTTTTCTCACTCAATACGACTAACAATACTCCGACTCTGATCCGTAGAAATTTTGCAGGTTGGCAACACTGTTTTCCTTCCATTTAAATCCATTGATAATATCGATTTTAGGTGAGGCAAGCTGCCTCGCCAAGGAATCGATTGTTTCACGTACATTCGAATGGAAGAATAACAGTGTTGCCAACTTTTAAGAATAGCTACTGACCCTGATTATCATTGTTTTTTTTTCCAGGGTGACGGTGGTAGCCCATTGGTGTGCCCAATCCAATCCCGACCAGGGCATTATGTGCAGGTTGGCATCGTGGCTTGGGGGATCGGCTGCGGCGAAAATGGCACCCCTGGTGTCTACGTAAATGTTGCCAAATTCCGAAACTGGGTCGATTCAAAACTCAGCCAACTTCGACTGGATGCCACCACGAACGCCTTCATCTCCTTATAAGCACATCCCAGGCAAAAATGACGCTATGACGTCATCCGCATATTTTTATTTTTTTTTATGCATTGGAAATGTGTTTTATTTGAATGAAAATGAACGACTTCTCTGAAAACTTGAGAGAGAACTCCTCAAAATTTCCTTTAAGAAATCTGTGTTTCAAACACAAATTTGGCAACGCCCGAGCGATCATACGGCGTTATTTTGCCGTGATAGCGAACAGACCAGTAAGTTCAAATTTTCGAAATCTAGTCGCCTTCAGAATTCGTCTTATTTCTTTTAGCTGAATCCATTAAAATAACTATCGTAGCAACTTTCATCTTTTTTTCATTAAAACGAAAGGTATAAAAACCCTAAGTGCAGAAAAAATGACGCAGTTTCATACAAAACAGCAGTAAGTGACATTATTTCTCCTCAGAGCCTCTGAAAACAGTGCTTTAAAGTAAAGTGCCGCCCTCTTCTGCCAATTTCTAACCTATGAAATGTGTTTGTCGTTCGTCCAAAACACGATCACGAAAGCATACAGAGGACTACACTTGCGGCTGTCTTGCATTAAACTAGCCTAACATGAAAATGAAAAATACCATTTTAAGTCACTGAAATAAAATCGGTTTAATCATTAATTCAATACAAATCCTCCTTCATCGCGAAAGAGTGCAACAATACCGTTACGGTTCGGGCGCCGTATCGCTTGGAAACAAAATCTCCGCTAGTTCGCCTTCAAATTTGGCGATGCATCCCAACCCCACACCGAAGTTAATTGAGTTGCTTCCACCGATTGGCTATATGAATGGCTATATGATGGCTATATGATGGCTGAATGCCTTTACGCATGCTGAGCAGGTGGACATCAGCATGACGGAGACTTTACCGTGCAGGTTGAAATATTGGGGTTACTTTCAAACTTCCATTCCTTTAGGCTACTTCTAGTTTCATGTAATTCATTGATGTGTACATTGCTAGGGTGGGCAAAGAGGACCTTCCACTTTCATTTGAAGAATAATCAATTAATTGAAAGACAAACTGCCATGATAAGGGTAAAAGTCGTATTAACATTTGAATTTTCCTAAAACTGTCTCGACAGAGTACTATTTTGTGGGAAACATATGAGTAATTTTCATTGACAGTTTTGGATGATTTATTTAAAATTCCGAACAAACTCCGAAAGAATGAGATACAAATATTCAAAATTTCCCTCGGAAGCAAAATCGCCTTCAAATTTGACGATGCAACCCAACGCCACACCGAAATTAATTAAGTTGTATCCACCGACTCACTTTATCCTGAATTTTTCTATGTATTCTGGGGACCTATAACTTACGTTTGAGGGATTATCAATAAATTGACACACACGAATCTGCAATCATACAAATGTTTCCTAAATTATACAAAAAAAAATGATCTTCTTGATGAGAGTTATGAATTACTACAAATCAAATACTCAAAAACAAAATTAAGAAAACACGGAATCAATTAATTCTAAAATTATAAAAAAAAACTGTGTAGATCATAAATTTCAAAAAGTCTAGAAATTACTAGATCCACAGAATGTAAAATCCGGACTTTTATAACAGATTCAGATCATTTTGATACTAATGCGAACAAATTTCTCTGCAAAGGAAGAAAAACATTCAAAGCGTGTCCCATCAAGAGATGTTTTTTGGCCCAAAAGATTTCAGGATTATAACACGATATTCTTTTTAATTTTGATCTATATACATTATGGAACATCCCTGTTAGCTGATTTAAGTTAAAACTTATATGAATAACAAGGTGTTAAAATATATACACAATTTTGCGGGGTAAGCAAGGCAAAGAAGATTGAAAATTTTAAATTTTGAACCTGATAACCTGAATACCTTATACCACTTTGTTACATGCTTTTCGGGCCAATTCTCGGTGTGTTTTCCCCTTGTTTAAAGGAATACTGAGCTTTCACCCGAAAATGGAATGCTATTGAAAATGACCTAAATTCAATCTGCTGATGCTACATATCAAATTGCGATTTATGGATTTATTATTTATTAATCGGTTTTGTCTTTGTCCTAATTTTGAAGAAACGGCTTGACCGAAAACTTTTATTTCCATAAAAATGTGAAAGACGGGCTTATTAAAATTTCATGTAAATGACTCACATTTTATAAAAAAAGATTTTAGGTTTTTATTATTTTTACTTAGAAAAGGATATGCGATGGGTGTAGAAAAAATAATTTCGCTCCATAGCCGGTGTAAATAGCACGGATACATTTTTTTATTTTTGAATGAATTTTACTAACGATATAAAATCAATGTTTCTTACAAATTTGCTGCGTGTATCACTCGCATTAAAACAAGCAATTGCAATTTTTTTAGAGAAAAAGGCTGTGAGAAAATTTATTTTCTCCCTCCGTTCATTTAATACAACTTTGAAAAAAATCTAAATTACCTCTTTCTTGTTGTTGTCTACCTAAGGTTTTATTTTAAAGTAGAAGTTGAAATTGTAACTAATAGAGGTACAGCTCGGAAAATTGAAGAGACTATTATTACAAAATAAAATACTATTTGACGATCAGCGACCAGGCTTACGTCGGAGACCAGGATTTACCTTAAATTTGCACAGTGGCGTAGAAAAGGGTGGGGGAGTCCAGGGGGTCTGCCCCCCCAGCTCAGTAATTGTACCTCTTTTTTTTACTTTTAGAGGGCAGACATAAAATGTTATCAGGGACGTACATAAGATAATGTAAATTTACCATCACGTTTTTGAATGGACCATCCCCCCTAAAAGAAGTCTTAGCTACGCCACTGATATTTGTAAATTGTTTTACTTAAATAGCTTTAAATTTCAGTGATTACTTTTGGATCATCAGAGCTGAAAGGAGGGATTTTTGGAGGGAGGTAATTTTGCATTTTGATACGTGAAGTATAGGTGTTAGTATACAAGTAGTATGGGTAGTATAGGTTTTAGTATACGTATAGTATAGGTAGTATAAGTTTTTGGGCAAGATAACAAAATATGGGCGATAGTAAGGGGAGAATGTTAACATAGAAAGTAAAATGGTACTGGAGATTTTGAAGTTTCAAAATCACCTTATGTCAGCGAAATAATCGTGCGTGGCTTAGGCGCACGATTATGAACGGTAACTGGATGAGTTGCTTTGGTTATAGAATCGTGTTTTAATGCTTGATGCTTATAGATCAGCTAGAAATAATGAGATGTGTCCAAACAGCAACTTCCTACGTTTAATATTAACCGAGATATCGCGCTTTGAAAAATGCGGCTTATGACGTCTCCCACCACGGTAGTGACACCCTTTGTTTCTTGCACCTTGCTTCCATTTGTCAGGGAGACACACATTTTCGCTAGTCATCAATCAATATAAAACACGCATAAAAGCAAGGTTGAAGAAACCAGTGCCACCACCACGGTGGATGACGTCATGAACCAAATTTTTCGCAGCGCTTTATTTTGGTTGATATTGAACGTAGAAAATTGCTGTTTGGGCAGTCCTTAGTATTTTTAGCTGATCTACAAGGATCAAGCGTCAAAAAACGATTCTGTGACCAGCGCAACTAACTGGTTGCCTGATGATCTGTAGGAGCACAGGGGACAATGACGATCAGGTGTCGCAATGAGCGAAGCTGCGCGGTGTAATAGCAGCTGCCATGTATGTATTTTTGGTTTTAATCATCCAAAAGGGAATTCCCAATTCTTTGCACGTACGACATTTGGCATGTCGCTCACTTTGAAAGGTTTTTCATAGTACTGTGCAGCAGGGAATCCATTTATGAAGCCCCCTTCCTTCGGTTCGTACGGAATCTTATGACACCATTGAGCCAACCAGCAACAGCAACACGCGTGGGCTATTTCTCTCTCATCTTCAAACGTGAACCCGGTCGGAGCTCTTGTCCTTTTTGGTCCGTACTTTTTGGTACTTTTCGACGATGATCCGAAACAACTTGAACTCCTGGTTTCCAGCCTCCTCGACGAATCGGGATCATCGAACTCCGTTGAAGCTCCGTTCGTCGTAATTATTTGTTCCGGCGCGGACAGCTGTTGGCAAAAAATTCACTTTGACGACATCTCTGCGAATGTCCACGGAAATAGGACCTTACCAGTGGTGAGGCGTGATAATCACCTTATCGATATTTCTCCATTTGAAGGTATGGTGAAGAATCGATTATTCCGATATTCGTTGCGGACACCCTGATAATCTAGAGTCCCTTTATACCCAGAGTTAAGTTAAGACATCTCGATTATCAGCTGACCTGGGCTGGCTATGGTGTCACAAAAGTGTGCACCCAAATCAACGATATTGAGGGATAAGTATAAGGAGTCCTGCTAAGCCTGTTATCCAAAAACAACGCAACATCAACAAAACTGATCAAAACCTAACCAAAGAAATTGCAATTAAATAAAATTAGATTGATTAGCGGATAATTTCTTGATCTATTTTCATTTTGGTGCGATGAAAATAACAATTTACTCTTGATAAACCACAATTAGGTTATATTTTCATTATTTTTGTTCACATTTGAGGTACCGCCATCTTGGTGCACTTATTTGTGACTCCATTAGCGAGAACCAAGCAGCATTGTATTTTTTCTAGGCCACTTTCAGCGCAACCAAAAGTGAGATGTCGTAATTCTCGGTATAAAGGGACTCTATGATAATACATCATTTTCCATAGATTTGAATGTAGCAGTTGAATCGATTCATCGCAAAGCATGGCATAACCGTTTCCCTTAGAAGGCGCGATGGACCACAAGACAATGTACGAATTTAAGCATTCGGATACGTGTTTCTTAACCAAAATTTTACGTAGAACACAATTTGCGCAACGAAAATTACTGGAATTAACTCCTTACCAATATATTCAATGTTTCTGGACGCGTGCGTTCAAACCTTCCGCTCTGAGAACTCGATGGCCCATACATGAGTCAAATTGAACACTAAACAAGTTGGATGTTGCAATCGCTAGCGATGGCAATATTCGTCATGGGAACGTTAGCTTCTGGGATATGAAAATGTTAAGGTACAGTTCGTTTGTGGTATCTTCTGAATTGAAGGGGCTATGTAATTTTGTGTTGACATCTCTTTTTTAACATTTTTAATTATTTTCTTTGCATACAAGAAAGCTGTTATGTACCAATTATTTATTTTCGTTGGATTATTATATGGTTTTCGGAAGTTAACGCATTTAAGTTTCAGGTTCGCTTTTTCGGCGTAAAGTATACATAAGGTGTCCCGAAAGTACCGGGACTGGTTCTGTAACTTCGAAAGTAATATAGATACAGACATGATTTTGATCTCATTTTAAAGATGAACTCAATACCCATCGATTAAAACCAAGATCAGCTCAATCGAATAAAAATTGACCGAGTTATGGCAATTTGAAATCAGCTAGGAAAGATTACGCCTACGGTTTTTAAGGAAGATTCTTCATCGCCGTAAATCGAAAAGTCGGCCGATAAAGTGATGCTTATTGTGTTTTTTTATTTTCGAGGTGTCATTTATCAACATTTTGTACCATCAAACACAACAGTTGACAGTACGTATTATTGCAAAGTACTAAAAGAGTTGAGAATGCACATTTCCCGGAAACGGTCCGACTTGAAAGCTTCGTGGATACTCCATCAAGACAATGCGCGGCCTCACACATCGAGCTTAACACGTGAATTTATGAGTAAAAATGGAGTTGAAACAATCCCTCATCCCCCTTATAGCCCTGACTTGGCTCCATGTGATTTTTGGATGTTTCCTACGCTTAAAAAGGAGCTTCGCGGACGAAGATTCGAATCGAAGACCGAAATCCAGAATGCAATTCAAAACTTCTTCAATGCCATCCCAGAGGAAGAATTCGGGAATACAATGTTGGATAAGTGGCAAGAGCGCATGAAAATGTGCATCCGGTTTGATGGACGGTACTTTGAAAAGCAAAAGGAAGCTATGGAAGATTCGGAGGAAAGCGGATACGAATATTAATTTTTTGAATCCTGGTGAGCGAAAAATCTTCCTAAAAAACCGTAGGAGTAAACTTTCTTCACTGATTTCAAATTGTCATAACTCGGTCAATTTTTATTCGATTGAGCTGATCTTGGTTTTAATCGATAGGTATTGAGTTGATCTTCAAAATGAGACCAAAATCATGTCTGTATCTATCTTACTTTTGAAGTTACAGAACCAGTCCCGGTACTTTTGGGACACCCTACGTATGATATTTTTACTCTACACATATGCCCGAATACGCATCATAAGGGACCTATGTGCTTCCTAAGTTGCCAAGTATTAATTATTGTTAGATTATTGGTCTAAAACATTCAATACAACCAGTAAAAATTAGCTGTCCTCTACGAGATTCGAACCCCCGCTCGCAACAAAAAGAATGTGTATGAGGCGCTATCTTGGCGTCTCAAACATCCGAGCTATCTCGACGCTCATTCACGGTTGGAGAAAAGATAACAGTTAAGTGATCTCGGACGCTGAGCGGGGCTTCACAAAAGACGACCTTGACATCCGGCCACTGCTGTTAAGAGACAGCGGATTAAGTGCATTTCTCTGTGAGACATTGTTTGCCTATGCTTTCATGTGTCACAAGGTTCATCTCAGGTTGCATTTGCTATCGCGGCAGTAAACTGAGGCAATATTTCTGTATTCATGGATTAAATCCATCAATCGAGTTCTGATTTTGGCTCATATATCCGTAACGGGTCCTCCAGAGCAATTTTCCACCTTGTACGATGGTTATTATTTCTTTATATCTATGTTTAAAATTTGAGGTGGGATAATGGCGGCTTCTCAAGAGCAACGAGGTAGGCGATCTTTTGCACCAACGAACAGAAAACTGATGGCGAAAAATAGCCAATGAAAACCTCCCAAAAAAAAGAATTTGCCTAAAAACGGAACTTCATGGTTCTGCGCAGATTTACCAGTCAGACACGACATCTCAAGGTGGAAAAAAACTCGCTGAAAGCGAATTTTAGAAATCGACACAACTTGACGTAGAGACATGATTGGCTAAAAAATACAACGGTTTTTGATACATCGGAAAATCAACCAAAAATCGGAGACTGGGCGAAACGCTCAAGGTCGCAGAGGTATAGGGAATCCCATAGCGAAAGCAACGGAACGATTGTAATATCATGGGGAACTCCGTTCCCATGACAATTCCCATGACAAAATTACCATGACATTCTCTGCGATATGAAAATCTGGCAACCACAATCTTGACGCTTTGGCTCAGCTGCAGCATTGTTTGAACAACACTGGGTTGGAAATGAGCAGTGCTGGATTGAGAAGCCTGTCGAAACCGTTGTAGTACGCGATTAGACTCACGTAGAGTATTGAATTTCGTGTGATCGGGTAATGCAACAATGTGGATTAAAAACGCTAATATTTTAGATAGGAAATGATTTCATGCTTGAATCGTGTTCTACGTGAAATTCTGCTTAAGAAACATGTATCAAAATCCTAAAATTCGTACCTTGTTTAGTTGTCCATTTATGGTTCACACTGTGGTTAAGGGAGGTTCAATAGGGCTCATAGCATAACATCACATTTGTAGAAGCGGGATTTATAACGAATCTCGATTAAAATATGACTGTAAAGCTTTGGAAAACGAAAGGTGACAGTTACTTGCCTCTACGGATAAGTAAAAAGATGAAAAAAAAATCTTGCAAGTTTTGAAAATGTTACATCAGGTTTGTACTCACCTAAAAGATTGTCAAAATCATACGCGTTTTTCTTTTGAATTTTGAATTTTTGTAAAGACAAATCATTGTAATATCTCACTAGGACCCATTCCCAAAGTTATACTCTGGAACTAAAAGCTCATTAAAATCGTCCTTTTACAGATGCTCTGCTGAAAATATCCTCGAACCTTCCTTACACAGGATAAATTAGGGGCGTTTCAAGGAAAAGAACTGCCTGAGGAAAGAACCTCCATGATTACGACCCTATCTTAAACACTGATAGGTTTGCACCCTTTTGCACCTGCTAGGTTTCATAGCCGTTCAAGTATTTAGAAAGGAATGTTGGCCAACTGATGAATAATTATGCCCCCTTTAAACCCTTTTGAACCTGCTAGGTTTCATAGCCGTCCAAGTATTAAGAAGGAATGTTGGCCAACTGATTAATGATTATGCCCCCTCCCTCTCTCTCCGTAGTTTATGTTACCTGAACGATACTCCTCAACCCCCCCCCCCATTTTCTTGGTATACAGTAATTTTGCCGTGGCGTCACCCCTCAAATGGGTGGGTCCAAAATTTCACGGAACTTCATCCGCATGTGAGCCACATATCGCTCATGGCAAAAAAGTGGATTTTTTAAAGGTGGTTGAAAAACATATAAAACATAAGTGAAGACATTTAGACATTTTTTTATTTAGACTGGGGAATATAAAGATTAACTGAGTTTATTTCATTGAAGTAAACTTGAAGTAAAAACTGAAGTTACTCGAAAGAGCTCAGTATCAAGATTACAGCAGTTCAATCAATTTTTCATGTTTATTGAGGCATTTTGATGCCTCTCCTGCTCCCACTAAATATGACACCACAGTCAACAGTTGAATGTTGGGGTAAAAACTGTTATAATTGTCAAGATACTGACGGAGGATCTCTCCTTGCTCCTGGATTCATTCGGGGTCTTCGGTAAAGTTACGGTTAACAGAACTGCTCTGCCGCGCTAATAAGGAAGGAAACCACACGAGCCTTCAGACGTTGCCAAATTCCCTGCAATAAAGATCGGGGTTTCCAAGACACCTGTGCTTATTTATCTTCCAATTTTACAGAGCATTTTATTTACAATTTGATTTAGAGTATCTGAAAATTTCAGGAGAAAATATTCATAAATATGCACAAAAATACATATTTTATTGGGGGAGACTTGGCAACGTTCGAATGTTCATACGACGTTTTTCCTAAGCACGGCAGTGCTGGCAACCTAAGGGAAGTTCTGTTTACTCCGTAAGATATTAATTCTTAGGCTGTCGTCGAATTTGTAGTATGTATGTACTACTTACTGACACACTGACGATTGATAACACCGACACACACACCCTGATCCACAGTCTCACCTTCATATCAAATGGATCGATTAAATACAATCAAACGGTGACACACTGATAAGCTCGTGGCTTTCTCTCAGACAGTGCTTAAGAAAAGTTGTGCCGAGAACTAGCAGGAACTACGGATCTCATGGCATATATACCTCTTGAAAACGTTCTAAAAAATTATTTTCGCTCGGAATTCAATTTCGAATTAATTCGTATTTTTTTCGTGTGGGAAAAAGTTAAAGGCTTCGCCAGAGGCACGCTTTTCCCTGACCCTGTCACAAGTGCACCGTAACTCGCTACTACTGCTTAAATATTTGGAGGAGATGACGCAAAAGACCAACTCTTCTGAGAATCAGATATTTTTTTCAAGGTAAAACGCTATCCACGTAATGGACGCGTGCTTGCTTATTTCGTGATCTTCGAAAAGTCGCAGAGTTTAAATTAAAAATTCGCAAGAGCAATTGGTGTCATTGGCGCGGCACTATAAAGCAGACAGGAGGGAAAGAGGTAAGGTTTCATATAATTTTTGTTGTGGTTAAAAAACTTTTTGAAGGACCATTTCATCGTGATAATCAATCTAACCTTAGAAGTCATTATGAAACACGCGAGAATCACGCAAAAACACTGACGCACAAAAAGTATTTTAAAAGAAATCGGCAAAACGGCAATTTTCAGCAAACAGAAATGCAAAAAATTGAACATGTTCTAAGCTCTGTAATTCAAATCCTCTGAACACGCAAACGACCGTTCCTCCAAAACGACCCGTACTTATTTCCGAGTCTAAGAAACCGAAATCATTTTACTTCAGCTTTTTCCTTTAGTCCGAGAAGATTCTACTACTGTAATACCCCGGACCCCGGTATCCGCGAGAGTTGCGTTCCGCGAAAACCCCGCGGATACCGAATTCGCGGATACGGGGGCATTGGTCGAAAGGTTCAGTTAGACCATCAAATTGAGCCATCAAACTGAAGCTCTGATTGGTGGAAAAAGACCTGAGGTGAGGATGCGACCAATGAGAGGCCCAATTTGATGGCTCAATTTGATCGTGTAACTGGACCTTTATGTAAATGAAGGGTTAGAGGACATGTCAAACGAAAAATGCTTACATTCACCTATGGTTTGTGGAAGAAAGTCACTAGAGTTGGTTGTTTCATTTTACGCCGCAGATCTTTTTGTACTTCAGTGTATGGAAGAAGCAGACTGCTGAGGCCTCGTTGGGAACTTAGTGCCCTTTCCATGTGCGGATCGATACGAAGTGCTTCCTCACCAACGTTTTGGACATTTCTTATGAAGTCGCTTAGATTTTCAAGATGAAGCTGGGGCAAGTTCTCTACCTCTTCTTCTTCTTCTTCTCTCTCATCACCCACAGTTTGTTCTTCAATCATTTCAGCAAGATCCTCCTCAGTAAGTTCATTCGAGTGGCTGCTCAAGAGATCTTGGATGTCTTTGTCTGTGACGTCGCACACGCTTTGTCGAAGGGCAACTCTGCCGTGCTAAGGAAGAACGCCGTATGAACATTTGAGAGTTGCCAAATTTACTTCGATACAAAGCTTATTTTTGAGGAAAGTTGTGAATATTTCCCCTTGAAATTGTGAGGATTTTTTGATAGAATTGCGAGCAAAATTATCCGAAAAATTAGAGGGAAAATATTCATAGGTTTACCAGGAAAATCGCGTTTTATGAAAGGAAATTTGGCACCGCCTGAAGGTTCATACGGCGCTCTTCCTTAGCACGGCAGAACTGCAGTGTTCTTAATTCCTCGAATTGTGGACTCGTTCACGCCGAACCTTCTGCCAACTTCACAGCAAGTCTCTGTTCGTGAAAGGTCCAAAACTTCGATTTTCTCAATCAAGGATAGCACTCTTTCAAACTTTATCAATTGGTGCTTCACTTCCATTACAACCTTCCCACGGTCATTCCATTCATGGTTGCCAAGATTATCTTCTTCGATCGCGGATAAGCGAGTCACAGAGTCGCAGATAGCGGGGTAATACAGCAAAAATTCGATCGCGGATAAGCGAATCCGCGGATGGCGGGGTCGCGGATACCGCGGTATTACAGTACATCATATCCATTGGAAAAAAAACACATTGGATCTAGAGTCCAGGCTCTTAAAAACATTGACAAGAAAAATGACTCTTGATTCAATCAGAATTAAGCTTAAATCAAAAGGAAATCCGCTCAAATTAAGAGGCTTGGGTCTTGATTTAAGCTTGACTCTGATTGAATCAAGAGTATTTTGTCTTGTCGATGTTTTTAAGAGTCTGGACTCTAGATTCAATGTGTTTTTTTTTTCCAGTGTCCATCGGTACATCTCTATAAAAGGACCTCCATCCTTGATGAGAGGAAGCGATCTTGCTAACGCATTGAATGGCTTTGTTCGATGATAGGAAATAGCGCGAAAAAATGTGGAGCTCCTTTACTTGAAGTCCGTCAAACTGAATTTGTCGATACATTTTTAATTTCGCCGATAACCGCGCGCACGGGAGAATGATCGATTTAGTTCAGCTGTTTACCGCACAGTGTGCGGTCGTCGCATTGAAATCACCTGGAAAAATGAAGATACTTTTAACCTCCAATTTTCACACACTTCGATACTACCTTCAGGTAGAGTCCCTTTATACTGAGAGTCAAGACAACACCCCTTCGTGGAGTCACAAACGGGAATGAAGATTACACAAATTGAACGTTTTTCGTAATCTTTGATCGGCCCATTCTCACATTCCTTTCTCCGTTCTTTCTGTCATTCCGTTTGTTCCTTGCCGAACCCGTAATTCCCTGGTCCGAACCAGATTACAATCTTTGCAATCGGTGAAAATGTGATCTTTATTCCCGTTTGTGACACTGTGAATGCCTAAAATACGGGGACCAATCAGAAATGGATTCACATTGTCTTGACTCTCAGTATAAAGGGATACCTTCAAGTAATCAATTTTAATTATTTCTCAGAAGTTCCATTTTTCTCTCTCTGATTCTAGAGTCTCTCCGCTCTCCGACTAGTCTCTCCCGGTGCGCCTTCAATTATGTACCAAACATTGGCGTGGCGTGAATTGCGATATATCGATTGTTATACCATTTAAACCTATGGTAAAGAATCGATTATTTAGGTGTTCGCTGCGAACACCCTGTTAATCGATCCTTTTCCATAGGTTTAAAGGCATAACGATCGATATATCGCAAAGCACGCCACGCCACTGATACCAAATTGAGATATAACATTTGCAGGGTCGGCCTGGCTTGCATCGCTTACGCCCCATCTGAGGGCGCAAACCCTTGGCCGGTTAAAGGGGCGTAATGTGACATTTCCTGGTGGGGCATCCCCTACGAAGAGAGGGGTTGAAAATTTTGGCAAAGCAACACAAGTTTACGCTATTTTCAGGTTCAAAGTTTATTAAGTAATCGCAAGGAGTAAAACTTGCAAAATTGAGCGTATTGAAGTAACCGACAGACTTCTGAAATTAAAGAAAACATAAAAAATTAAAGCCACTAGGACGTATCCAAGCACCATTATTTCCGAAAGAACCGAGCCAGTGCTGCGGTTTACACGAGCCTAAGACGTGGGTCTGCAAGTCCATCCTAAAAAAGAATCAGACAAGAAACTGAAAAAAGAAGAAAGGACGAGTATCAACACAGCTGAAGACAGGAAATACGTATTCGGGCCTCTTTTTTAACTTTTCTTCCGAATCTGAGCGACACCTCATTAACAGCACATCGCAGAGCATTGAGAGTTCACGCTTCGCGTCAACGCGCCTTCAATGTTTCAGATACAGCACGGACGTCCATCAAGTACGAATAGTTGTATCTTAACGCCGTCGTTAACGCTCATCCTTTCCCTCACTTTATTTCCATATCGTGTTTGTTTGCGTTTGTCTAATTCGTAATGGTGCTCTAAACTAGTAGCATGTAGCAGAGCTTTGCGAGCTCACACACAACTCACGCCACGCCTTACATTTTTCATATGCAACGTGGACATCCATCTTGCGCGAATAGTTGTATCGCGTTTACACTTTAGACGTCTCTTTTTTTTGAATTGCGAGATAAATGAAGGTTAAGTTTGCCTGAGATATGCTATGGTTTGTCCAAATCAATAGTCATAGAAATATGTTTAAAGGTCTCTCAAGAGGGGTATAAAGGGTGCATAGCGTATGTCTAAAAATCGAACCTACCATCGCTTCTAAGGAAGTTACACATAGGGATGATAAAGCGCCTGTATGTCAACAGAAAGGTGAACATTTCACAATAAAGTGTTTACGCTTCATTAAGTTGTTCTTGGACCTCTGTTCACCACTATCATGCGTAAAATCACCTTTTTTTACTCCTATCTCTTTCTTCTTCGGTTCATTTAAGAAATTTTCCGTACACACTCTCGGTCGTAATTTTATGCCTCTTCTTATTTTGCTATCTGTCAGAGGGGCGCGTTTTCGGCGCGCCAAGGGGGCGTATCTGCCAATGGCAGATTGGCCTTATGGCCAGTCTGAGCCTGACATTTGGAACTTGAATGGAGCACTATACAAGGTACGAATTTAAGCAATCTGATACATGTTTCTTAACCAGAATTTCACGTAAAACACGATTCACGCAACGAAAATTACTGAAACCAACTCCTAACGGAGGTATTAACATTTTTATTTCACAATGGTTACGAGGAATTTGAACTGCCCGCTCACAAGAAACTCAAAGCTCTGCGTGAGTCAAATCGCGCACTACAACTGTTTCAGCAAGCTTCTCAATCGAGCAATGTTCATTTCCCACCATATGCTGTTCAAACTATAAGCAATTTGCTATAGCTGATCCAAAGCGTCAAGATCGAGGTTGCCAGATTTTTATATCGCAGAGACTGTCATGATAACGTTTAGCGCGCGATGTGAATCACGTAGAGCATTAAGTTTTTATGAGCGGGTGGTTTCAATTCACGCACCAAGAATCATTAAATATCTTCGGAAGGAGTTGATTTTTGTAACTTTCGTTGTGCGCATCGTGTTTTATGTGAAATTTTGGTGAAGAAACATGTATCAGAATGCTGAAATTCGTACTTTGTCTAGTGGTCCATTACGCTCAGAGTCCAAATAAAGTGACTTTTTGTCCCCTTCCCTCACTTTAATTGCCAGGAGACGCCCTTTTGAAGGGCCGCAAACTTCCACTTTTTTTTCCACGTAGAAGTACTCCCCTTATTGTGATGCATGGTTCAGAAAAACATACAGAAGGTAAAAGAAATTGTGCAAAATCGAAGTTATTGTCTCAAACCGTGTCGGTGTGGCGGCTGGTTGAAATTTAAAACGGTCGAAAATAGGCAAGTCTATTTTTTCCAATGAATTTGCCTGAAATTCAAGTTAAGGGTATTTCGGCACAAAAAACAGCATATTTGGACTTTATATTTATGCGAGAAACAGAATTTCCCAAACTGGCGGCCGGATTTAGTTCAAAATGGCCGATAATTATTTTTTTAAAATAATCTAACGTCATATTGATTTTGTGGAAGCCTTATTCAATTAACTGATAATGTCTTCATGAGTCAAGTATCTCGCGTTTGTCGGTGCGGAGGTAACCGATTGGCTCTCGTCCCTCCATTCTAAATAGTCGAATTGGACATATTTCCGAAATATGTGCATTCAGACATGAGCACTGAGTCCCATACGAATATATGCATGACAGGGCTCACGTCATGATGCACTTAGTTCCGTTTGGCATAAATACGCCCAATTGGCTCTCGTTGGCAAATGGGCCTAATGGTCGAACTGGCTCGTTTGAAATGAGTGACGCGCAAATAAATAAAAAGAAGACGGAGTAAGTTTTGAGTTTTCTTATCAGGAAGTAGACTAAACACCACGGGCGTGTAAATTGAGTTCCGTTTTATGAACATGCTGAGCTGGGGAGAAGCACTTTTGAAAGCTCTATCAAGAAAAATAATTTCTGCGCTCATAATTTGACGTCAGCTGTGAAATTAGTCCAATCCGGTATCTTTTGAAGACAAAAGTTATGCATCTATTGAAATGTTGGTGTTTTCACTGGCTTGGAGTGCTCCAATCGGACATGTAACTGATCCATACTTTTGCCAATTGGACTTATTTCTGCCAAACGGAACTATGTGCATTACACATGAGCCCTGAGACCAGAGATGGAAAATGAAAAAGGCTCGAATAAATTTCACAAAAGTTGAAATTTATTAATTTCTTTTAGAATTATTAATTAAACCTTTGGAGGTCTGAAAGCGTTTCAGATGGTCTTTCTGTTGACGCGTACTCAATAGGGAGCCAAAGGACCTGTTGCAAACTTTTGCTAGAGCAAAAATAAAATATGTTTTAATCAATAAATGTCTCAAAAATCACGATGAGCGCATCGGCAAAGTTTAAGATGCATTCCCAACCTCACAATCTGCGGAAGAAATTTGGGTTTTTTTTAGCTTCCCGCCTCCAAAACGAAAACGCCGCAGGTGAACATTTCGTTGGAGTCGTACGATTCAACCCCTGTTCACTAGTATTCTACAAAATATTCAAAATGGCCAACATAATTCCGCCGAAATGTGCCTGCACGAGATTTTAACCATTTGTTAACAACCCGCTTGTTTACATACACGATTTCTTCTCTTTGATAAAGATCCGCTTCGGTTGGCCTTGTGCTCATGGCTATGTTGGGTATCGCCATTGCGAAAAGGTTGAATGGAACGAAATGTTTACCCGTGGAGTAGTATCGTTTCCGAAGCGGGAGGCTCAAAAAACGCAAATTTCTCACGCAGATTGTGAAGTTAGGGGTGCATTTCAAACTTTGTCAATGAGCTCATCGTGATTTTTGAGACATTTACTGATTGAAACAACTCTTATTGAGGGTCCGTAATGGTAGAGTGGGTCAGATAATGGAAGTCGAAAATGACATCGTGTTCGGCGTCATGACCAAACAAATTGTCTGGTACGGACATGTCATTAGGATGACGGAAGAGAGGCTGCCAAAAAAGATGCTTGATTGGGTTGCTCTTGGGAGGAGACGTAGGGGACGCCCAGTGAGAGGTTGGCGACAGGGGGTGTTAAATGAGATGAGGGAGTGTCAACTCCCTGATGACCTGTGGGAAGCCCGAGCTTTGTGGCGATTAGGCGTCATAAAGCGTCAAAGAGCGCTATAAAAGCGACTCTCGTGTGTATGTAACAAGAGACGACGTTTCTCCATTTGCGACGTTGCAGACTTCCTTAGAAATTTTATTTTTCTTTCGAGAAGCTGGTCAACATAAAACTTAAATTCTCCATGATTTTTCGTATTCGGAAGCAGAAGATTGGGTTCAAAATTTAAAGTCGTACATTTGGATTGTTTCTCATGGAAGAGATGAATTAAACACAGAAATTTTGAAACACCGCAATGGAGATACGTGGTTTCCCACTTCAGTCGGACCGATACATACATCCAACAAGCTTAAATAGTTGCATCAAGTCCCCGTCACCGCCGACCAACGCGTTTGTCGATCGAATCAACTACAGGTAGTATGGTATGCGTAGGAAGTCAAAACGCCTTCAATTTTTTGAACGCAATACGGACATCCGTCGAGGTTGAATAGTTGTATCAAGGCGCCGTAGCAGTCACGTCCCATTGTTTATCGCTACTGACGAATATAAGTTGAGAGAGGCCAGTCATAATGCATTCAATTTTATACGTACATATTTTTGTGGAAAATGAGAGACGACGTTTCTCCATTTGCGACGTTGCGGACTTCCTTAGAAATTTTATTTTTCTTCCGAGAAGCTGGTCAACATAAAACTTAAATTCTCCATGATTTTTCGTATTCGATGGCCTTTTTGGCGATTCCTTTTGAGGATCAGTATGATGACATTTTTAAAAAGCAATGACGCCATACGTCAAGAAACTCCCATTTTGTTGGTGCGCCTTCTTTTCAGCACTCTGTTAAAGTCTCCGATGTGAATGCTGGTTTGGTCCAAATTTAAAATTGTTTTATCTTAAATTAAAGCTGTGTGTGTACCGAATTTAACGGTGCAATTGAGGGGCTTAGAGAACAAGGCGCATAAGTTCAGTTTTTGAAAGAAATAGGTTCTTTAACTTCGATTAAAATTAGTCCTAAAGTATATTCTCTGGAAAATTCGCTCCCAAATTCCAATTTTTAAGCATCAAAAAGTAAGTTTAAGTTTTCTTTCCACAATCCGTGCAATTTTAAAACTTCAAACACGTATTTCTCGAGATAGCAAAAACTGCACTTATACGCCTTATCCTCCAAGCTCCTCAATTAGTTTTTTCCAGCGTTTTTGAACCGCGAAATATTAGCAGGATACCTCACTAGATGACCATCGTGTATTTTCAAAAAATGGCTCTCGTTATCTAAGACGTCATCTAATTCCAATATCTATTGGAATTTATACTTTGCATTTGATAAACAACTTACCGTGCAACCTTCCACCTAGTAAGCTGGAACAAATTAGTATGTGACAAAATTGGCGCGAAAAAGGGGTTCTGTAAACATTTTGAGAGCAATCAGTGCTAATGCCATTAATTACCAAATAAGTTTACTCCCTAGGCAAATTTTTAGATATTTATCGGGTGAGATTTGTCATGGCTGCGACTGCGGGAAAAATACGAGGGTATGCGGGTAAAAACTTTTTTGGGGGAACTGTGCGAATCATCGAAAAACGCGCCAAAATCAGATCTTTATACAACTTTTGTGCCTCACGTGCCACTTAGAACGGCGCACAGTGGATCGAGTCAACAGGAGATTTCGGACAAAATTCAAAAACTTTAAAAGCCTCTGACTCCGTTAGTTCAAAACGTTGAGGTTCTAAAAGTGGTTACGTTTTCTCGTGAAATTTTCTTCAATAAGTACCCCCCGAACTTTAAAATTTGACGAAAGAAACATCAAAATTCGCAGTTTTTGTCAAATATTTAATGTCCGACTCCTCTGATTGACTCGATCCACTGTGCGGTGGAAACAAGACTTACCTTGACTACGACTGATCTTTGTGAATTTGGCTACATTGAAGCATAAGAAAAAGAATTCGGATTTTTTTTTTTTCAGAAAATCTGTGATGACCATGTGAAATTATGCTAAAAGTTGTGTCCAAAGCAAATTCTCAGACTTTTAGCCGCACGCGTACATTCTCTATATCGCTCAAAAACGCGATTTTGGCTCAAATCTATAATCGAACTGAAGGACTTCAGGATATGAAAATTATTCGTCGAGCTTTTTAGGGGCTAAAAAAACATCCTGAAGAACGCGTCGGGCAGTAGCAATTCCTCATAGTGAGCGACATAGGTTGAGAAAATCTAAAGTTTCCGAAAGCTTGCAATTTTTAGCGAATTGAATTCTCGAATATTTTAGACAATTTCGGAATCTCAAAAAGTGCTACGCCATACAGTCATATTTTGGGTGAAGGTTTCATTTTGTGTTTAAAGCAAAGCATTCTCATCAGCCGCTACACACTTTTTTTGAAATCAATCAATACATCGCAAAACACGCACACTGTTCGGGACCTCCGACATTTAAAAAAAGTTTGCTGCGACTTGGACGATTTTTCGTCATTTTTGCCTTGAAAAATGTTTTCGTTATTCGCAAAAATTCCGAGGAGAATTTTTTAGCGGCCCATCTTATTAATTACACTAATTGTAAACAGGAAAGTTCTAAATTTGTAAAGCCAAGGTAGGACTTAAAAACTTTTTTTATTGAGATTTTTGAGACTATTCAAACATTGCGACAGTTAGTCAGAAAAAAAACAAAGAATAAAATACACTTTATCATACTTCAGTCAGTATAAATAATAAAAGAAAGCAAAAAAGAAGAGAAAATCTTATGCTACCCAATGTTAAAACTATGACTAATCTAAATGAAAACAAAGTAAATAAATAAATACAAACGAAAAGAGAGAACAAAGGGTAAGGGTGTAAGATAAAAACCAAGACGTTTAGGCCAACTAGTCGGCAATCCACGGTTGGTTTAAAAACAACAGGATATAAAATACTGGAAATCAAGTAATATATGAATGGCCAAAGATGACTACCTACCTTTTTAATTTTGTTGGTGTATGGGTGACGACTGCGTTACCTCGCTCGGTTTTTATTATATTTTATTTATTTATTTATTGTGTAATTAACCGAGTTTCATATTTTTTCCCTTTGTTTTTCTTCTGAAATCCAGAGGTTGAGCAGCAACTGGGATCAAAACACCACTCAATTTTTCTTAAATTTTGATGGTTTTTGTACGTTTTTGGGAGTTGTTGTTTTATCTGCTGCTGGAGTTGTTGTTACATGCTCTTATCACCTAAGCTTGCTCGTATTTTCTCAGAACTTTCGTCATGCGTGTTTCATTAGCGGATCCAGCAAAGTGGCATCATTGCTTTTTCTCAATTTAAACCTATGGAAATGTATCGATTCTTATAGGGGCCAGGTGTTCCAACAAGAATCGATTATTTAACGTGGGTTTAAGTGGAGAGAATCCGGTGTTGCCAAATTGCTGGATCTGCCTCTGGTGTGTTTCACTTAAAAAATGACGATTGAATATGTCTTATCACTTATTTATGTGGAAAAAAAATTTTCACTTAACTACAGATGACGATCACTGATACACTCTATACACCCTAATACTTTGACGACCCACACTTTCAGCCGCAGCTGTGGATCAGTTGAAAACATTAAATAGAGTGGCATATTTTCCCGTGGCATTTGAATTAATGAAAAAATCATAAGCTTTACTAATAAATTAATATTGACTTACTATTTTTCAGTCGAATTACTTTTCATAATTATTAATATCCTCAGCTTCCGAAGATTGACAGTAACTAAGGAGCAGAAAAAGTCTACTGAAAACATCTTAGGTTATTTTTATGGTGTGTTTGCTGAGTTTTTAATGGTTCACGCATTTGATTTGGTGGGGTTTTTTTTTTTATACTTTTGAGGCCTAAAAGTTGCTAATTGGTTAATTTATTGTGTGACTTTCAATTATTTATTCAAACAACTACTTAAATTCTTAAAGATTAACCATAAAAGTTTCGTATTTTTATATATTTGGATCCTTACATCTTATAAGCATTCATATTTGTATTGATCCATAGATTTCTTCTTCGTAAGTTTGGCTCTGATAATATTGATTATGCTACGAAAACTTATTTTATTCTTAATTTTAGTTTTATTCTCTGCTATGATTTTAAAAGTACAGAAACTTTTTTTTACGGTATAAGAAACCTTATTTTAATATTTAAATTTTGTTTTTAATTTAATAAATTCCCAATTCAGATCCGTTTTCTCAGGAACACAAAATGTTGAAAAATTTGCTTCAAAAATCAGTCGAAAAAGTGGATGCGAGCTACAAAATCCTGAGAATACGGGAAAGGAGATGACGGGTTTTCTGAATTATAGCTTTGACTGCAGAGAAAAATTTTTTTTTGGTAAGGTATTCACTATGCTTACATAGATGGTGTTTTCATCTATTCTAAACGGAAGTACTTACTTTCAGCTAATCTTTAAATAAAACATGTCACTGAAGTCATATAAAATTTTAGCAAATGTTCACAAATTATTGAAAGTTGCATTCAGTTGCATTTTTCAAATTTTGTATTATTAAAACATAATTCATACACGGAGAAAAAAACCTCGTGCAGGGGACTCGAAGTTGAGGTCATATGGATCTCTGAAGTTTTCGGGTCTCGCATCCGAAAACTTGAAGTCCAGCTGCCGAAGTTCGGGTCAGACATCTGAAGTACTTAACTACATACCGAAGGGTTCGGGTCACACATCTGAATTATCCGGTACATACCTGAGTACTTCAGATGTCTGACCCGAACTTCGGCAGCTGGACCTCAAGTTTATGGATGCGTGATCCGAAAACTTCAGAGATCCACATGATCTCAACTTCGGGTCCCATGCACGAAGTTATTTTTTCCGTGTACTTATTAACTTTATATGGTTTATTTAGTTATATTTGCTACAAATTATAAATTAAAAACTGACTTTGAATGAGGGAAATCTTAGTTCTAAAGATGTTTACTACGCATTTTATCATCAACATCACATGGACATGGGCTGCCTAAATGGGTCCTGTAAACCTTTAGAACATTCTTCTTCATACTTCAAAAACGCAGGGAAACAACGAGAAATTGAAGCCGTTGATTTACGTAGCCCTAAATCAAAAGATAATTAAAAATAAATGATGGAGAATACTTCAAACATTAATAATGCCGGCCTAAGATGAAATAAAATTTCTAACTTGGGCGAGATTTCTTGGGCATTCATGAAATTTCACTCTCCTTAAACATTTGTTTTTACTTGCACATCGATATGGGGGTAAGGAAATTTCTGAGATGGTTGTCACACAAAACCATCCTTCTCCCGGAATCCAATCGACCCTTTTTATCTTTCTTGTGACATTTACAAAAATGGTTGTTGCTCTTCTCCCTTTTGACACATCCCCCGTAGTCGAATTTCTTGCATGTCACCAAATGCTTCGGCCTACCTTTGATCAAATCAATTGCCAATTTCAAGGTACCTCTTGTCGTCAGCCTACCGGTCGCGACTCCCAAGAATTCGCAGTAAGTCTGGCAAGTTTTCTGCAGAACTTTTGTTCGCTCATTGTCTCTTCTCATTTCATACATGAGTACACACGGGTCAATGAGTCGGTTGAGCATTATTTTCATGACATCGTCGAGATCTCTTTCTGCCGCCTCGTATTCCTCCTTCAAGTTTCTGCTCGGGTCATCTCCCTCCACACTCAGCTGCCGACCCGGAGACGAACCCCTAGATTGTGAATTAGATCTTGACGGACTGTTCGAACTTGATCTATTCGGAGAAGTGTTGTCATTTTCCGAATCTGAATCCGATGTGTACGAGTTCCCTGAGCCCTGTCGTGTTATGACATTGCCAATATTTGAGAATCCCCTCATTGATCCCATTGGTTTCCCGGTTCTCTTTCCATTCCATCTACCGAATAAGCCGTAGACATATGACTTCGACTGAAAAACAAAGAGGCGTCAATTAAGATCAGCAACCTATTGCGCTGGTTCCAGAATCGTGTTTTTGTGCTTTGTTTTTGTGTAGAAAACTAGAAATAATAAGATCTGTTCAAACAGCAACTCTCTGCTATCAATATTAACCGAGATAATGCGCTTTGAAAAATTCGGTTCACGACGTTACCGCAGTTGACATCCACGGTTTCTTCCACCTTGGTCTGATCAGTCAGGAGGGAGAAACACATTTGCACTGGTCAGTCGGCATGAAACTCGGACGAGAACAAAACGGAAGACAAGTAGTGAACTCCAACACAATGTGTTGATAAGGCGTGTCATAGTCTTATATAGAGTACCTGTATAGCGAGAGTATGGACCGATGTGAAACTCCGAAAATACATCAGGCCTTCATTGATTCTTCTGCGAAAAAAGTTAGGGCCCAAAAGGGCAGCCAACCTATGAATTTCAAGTATCCAGAGCGATTTACCAATACTATTGTTACGAACCGTCGTTTATTATGCACGTGTTTGACTCAGTTTTTGCGTAAATTTACTCAATTTTGCGGAAGAACGCTCATTTCTATACATTCTTGGCTATCTTGGTTACAACTGGAATCTGCAGACAGGCAGTGAAATTTTGTGCGTTAGAAGTTGGTTAGAAGGGTGGCTGCACTTTTGGGCCCTAAGCCCTCCATGAAGCGATCTGTCCATACTCTCGCTATACAGGTACTCTAGTCTTATATCGATGGTGAAAGTGCAGAAGTACGTATCTCAATTTTTGACAGTTTTTAGTTAGCTGCTTAAACGTGTCGTTCGAGATATCGTCCATCCGCCAGCAAGAGATCATAATCGAAAAAAATCGGCAAGTGACCAAAAATCGTAGAAATTTTTTCGCGTATTTCGAGCTTAAGTGCAGAAATGCGTATCTCGCTCTACGGCAACACTAAAAACAGCTGGCAAAAAATATCGATCATTCTCGCCTCGCCACTGGGCGCTCTAATATCATTCTCTTCACACCCTCCGATTTTAAGCTGTATTTTCAAGGCACAATTTGACGAGCAAAATCCAAGACCGGAAATCGGTGTTACCCGTGACTGGAAGGGGCAACATTTTTCATGCACAATTTTACGCAAAAAAATCAAAATCAGAGTGTGGTATCACCCCCAGACGTGGATATACTCTTTGGATTGAAGGAGCTATATGCAATACTCTGCAACTCTATACATCGATCCACATTTGCCCTGCACAATATTGTAACACCACCAACCCCCTTACCCCATCCAATTCATATTTTAATGCACAATGTTACAATACTGCCCACCCCGCACACCCTAATTCAATTATTTGTTTATGAACAATGTGGCACAATATCTAGTATCAAATCCCCATTTTCATAATAAGTACTACCATTTTTCTTGGGAGTCTCCAAAACACGAATAGTGCTCGAATGACCAACTACTGAGTAAAGAATTCGCGGAGCTAGCGAGTGACACATTTTCTCATACGTGATAAACGTATAATACGATTCGCGCGTTTTTTTCAATTCGAAGAGAATCATTGAAAATATTTCGTAACAAACATATTAACGAGCTTCGAGGCGTAATTTCAAATTTTCCGCTCACAAGTAAAACGAAGTTCTACTGGAGTTGAGTCGCACACTGAATGTCACCGTAACAGTCTCTGCGGTATGCAAATAGAGGGCAACCGCGATATCTGCGCTTCACTTTAGCCATTACTCGTTGCTTACACTATGGCCTAATATGGTAATTGATTAAGAAGTCTACTAAAATCGTTACGGTTTACAATTAGATTTACGTAAACTCTGGTTTTCTTTGAGAGCATGAAAAAAGTTTTCATAACTAGCGCCAAATAAAAAGAATAAACTATTTTATTCGTTATGTGTCTGTAGATAGTTGTAGACTTTTAGGAAGTAAAGGAGTAGAATCCAAACAAACCTAAACAAGCTAGGTAAATCCAACACATGCACCGAAAAAAATAATATGCTGTTTCAGCACCTAGGATGTTAAAAATGTGTCTGGTGATCCGGAGTTGTTGTCCTTACTGCCCTCGCAGTTAACTTTACATCCTGTGAATGCAAATTTTACTCTGTAGGCAGTTAAGGCAGCATCGTGAGATCACCAGACACATTTTTAACATCCTAGGTGCTAAAACAGCATATTATTTTTTTCGGTGTGGTGTTGGAAGACCGTGCCGTAAGCATATATCTGCATAGTCACATTCAGGCATACCTATCCTATGGTTTTTGGTCACTGAACGAATTATAGAAACGCCTTAAATTAATTGTGAGTTATATTAATCCTGCCAAAAACGTTCCCATGTAAATATGAGCTGCCAAGCTAAAAATATAAACATTCGTCGCATAAAATGTGATGATATCCCAAATAATAGATGCTGAGTAAAATTTATTGACGATGGTGTAAAGTTTCTCCTGTCTTCAACATTACTATCAGGGAAACGCAAGATATAGACAAAAAAATTCAAAAAAATCGGTTCAAATTTATCGATATTTTTCGTAGTTCAAAGCAACCTCTGTCATCACAGCTTGCGTTTGGTTGACTTGCGGTCAGCTGCAAATAAAAGTGAACATTAATCTGACCCAATGAGAGATTTTAAGCACAACTCATAGGCTACTTGAGACAACGGGACCAAGTTTAACAAAAATGAATTGATCAATTGCAGAAGCGAAAACAGCACTTTGAGCCTCATCCACACTCTTGGATTTGAGAATTTCGAGGATTGCACTAAAAACTCGGATTGCTTGTCGAAAAATACCTCCTGGTACAAAGTTTTACGAAAATCGATGGAATAGGAGCCAAGACAGCATTTTAGACCACATCCGCCATCTTGGATTTGCGAATTTTGAAAAAGTGACTGAAAATTCGAGTTTCTCGTCGAAATGTACTCTCTGGTAACTAGTTTAACAAAAATCTATGCTATAAAAGCCGAGATACAGGGTGCAAGAATGATGTGTCGCCGTGAAGGAGGAGAAGATGACGGAGAAGTCAACGATTAGGGTCTCACGGTCATAGCAATGATTGGTGGGTCGCTGGACACTTGGTAACTTGCTAGTGTATCTTGGCCTTAACTGCCTGCCGAAATGACAGCCAATCGGAATCTCTGTTACATGGCCTCGCATAGAGTCCCTTTATACTGAGAGTCAAGACAATTCGGCTCATGGATGTCACAAACGGGAATAAAGATTACAGAAATTGAACGTTTTTCGTAATCTTTGATCGGCCCATTCTCAAATGCCTTTCTCCGTTCCTCCTCTCATTCCGTTTGTTCCTTGCCGAACCCGTAATTCCCTGGTCCACTCCAGATTATAATCTTTGCAATTGGTTTTTTTTTTTTTTATTTATTTGTAAATACATAGAACATTTACAAGTATGTTAATAGACCTTACGGGTCTTTGAAAACTTTGTATGAACTTATATATAATATATAATATATATATACACCACTTTTAGAGCCTATTATGAACTAAAAGCCACCATGTGAAGCAGCCTAACCAGAATTACATGACAAGATAAAAGAGAAATGAGCAAATAGCAGAAGATATTTGTGGAAAACAGGCCAGATGGGCAACAGAATTTACAACAAAGAGAAAAGGAGACGAGAATGGGTAAAAAGTGGGAAAAATTAACGGATAAAATAACTATAAAAACCCCCCCAAACGAATGAGAGATCTTGAATGTAACTGTACATAACCCGGTCGGTCGACTTAGACCATGTCGGGGGCCAGAGGTACAAAAGCCAGTTAGCACTGTCGAAAGTGAGCCGTTGCCAGCTCATGGGTTTTCCTGCGTTTAAGGCGTCTAGGGTCCGACGCCCAATCCAGAAGCGACATCGCCTCTGAGTTGGGGTGTCGGCCCAGTCGCTCTTCGTAGTTGTTGTACAATTTCGAGATGTAAACGTCTATCTCCTCTATACCGAGCTCGCTCCTAATATCAGCGTTTCTCTCGTACCATCTGGCCCCCACCATTTTTCTTAAAATCTTATTTTGTGTTCGTTCTATGATCAATAAATTTGAATTGGAAGCACAGGCCCACATCTGGCTGCCGTAACTCCAGATTGGCCTTATCATGGATTTGTAAAGAAGAATTTTGTTTTCAAGAGATAATTTTGAACGGCCTCCAAGAAGCCAAAACATTTTACGATACTTGATATTAATCTGTTTCTGTTTAGTGAGGATATGTTCCCTCCAATTAAGTTTACTATCCATGATAAGGCCAAGGTATGGAGCCTTATAGGCGTGCGGGATAGTAGTGCCATTTAAAACCAAGGGTGCATAAACGTAAGGCCGTAGGGTAAAGACCACGTTCACCGATTTGGTCGCATTAAGCGCAGTACGGTCGTCTTCAGTCCATTCCTGAATATCACCCAGGCTCTCCTGAAGATTGTTGACCGATTCTTCATATGTGGGGGCAGCAGATGCGACGGCAGTATCATCTGCAAATACCCCGAGTTTACCCTTCTTAGGCTTGGGAATATCAGCCGTAAAAAGACTGTAGAGTAGAGGAGACAAGACTGAACCTTGCGGAACGCCCGCCCT
>NW_017548287.1:319240-398397 GCF_001854935.1 Bemisia tabaci | reverse complement strand
GGCGCCCCCGCGAGCCTTATTGGACGGATGCCTAGAATGATACATCCTGTATCCTTTTACATAACTCCGAGATTCACGCGCATAGTGGGTCTCTGAAAATAGGATAACATCAGAGCGTAATCTCTCCATTGTTGCGCTGAACGCCAGTAATTTTGCTGGAGATAAGCCATTTGCATTCCATGCAAGAAAGTTTAGAATGCTTTCCTTGGAGTCACCCGACATTTCACGGTAGTCGAGCAGTAGCGGGGGAGCCGATAAGACGGCCGAGAATAAGTTGTTCGTACTTTTCCTGTCGTTTGGACATCTCGTCAAGCTGTTTCCGCAGTGACTCAATCGTAGCGAGAAGTTGACTTATCAAGTCGTCTTTTTGATTAGCCCCGTTTGCCGCATCTGCGAACGTCACGCCGGGTTGCAGAGCGGCCCGGGCGTTTTTAACCGGCGTTGCATTGGAAGCAGCTTGAGATTTGTATTTTAACGCGGGTTTTTTGGGGAGAGGTGGAAAATTACCCCCCGGACCCGATTTTTTTGGACCATTCTTTTTATCCCCCGGACCCGATTTTTTTGGACCATTCTTTTTTAGAGCTTGCGAACGCTCTTGTTGCATGGCTTTCGCGAAAGGGCATCCTCTATAGCTAGCTGGGTGGCCCCAGGCCCCACAATTTACACACTTGGGATTGATGACCCTCTTAGGCCACTCACAGTCAGAGGATAGGTGTTTCCCTGCACAACGGACACATCTAGCCTGCTTACCACAAAAGTTAAATGAATGTCCAAAATTTTGACAACGTTTGCATTGGATTATCCTCGCGGATGATACTTTGATTGGTTCTACTTTAACTCGCATAGAGCAAATACCTAAGATCTTATAAATTTTTTCAATATCATCATCATGATCAAAGTCCACTTGGTGGACGGGAATTTTAATGAGTTTTGTCTTACTAACATACTCCTTATCCTCACTAAATAGAGGGGTATTATCGGTATCCAAGATTTGTTCGCCCTGACCAGTTGTGTCCATGGCAGTATCAGTGCCAGGGGCAGAAACGGCAGAGGTACTATTCTGAGTTTGTGAAACCTTATTAGCTTGCTCCTGAGTTGGAGCCTGAGTATCCTTGGGGGGAACAGTAACGGAGCGTAAGGCCTTAAGTTCAGCTTCAGTGAGAGGTACTCTTTTCAATAAACAGATGACCCGTTTGGGCTTAAATCCTTTATTACGGAGATCTTCAAGTATCTCCTCCTGATCTAACGTAGGGTGAAGCCCCCTGATAATGACCTTAAGGTCCCTAATATTTTTATTACAGTGGGTGTAAAACTGAATTTTTGGATTCACTGAGTTAGCGTTACGAAGAGATTCCAAGATAAGCTTGGCTGTCTCGTCGTCTTTTGGATTGACATGCCACACTTCATTGTTCACGATACGAGTCTGAATGTCTGATTTTTTAATGGTTTTTTGCACCAGTAACTCCATGAGAGTAGAGTAGTTATCGACACCAATTACTTTGATGGGAGGAGGGGGAAGAATCTTTTTCTTCTTATCTTTATTTAGAGGGGTAGAAGATGGATTGATCTCACCCGCTGCACGTTTTGAAGCAGGATCCCTGATATCATCACCACTGGAATTGGAAGTGGTACCACGTTTCCGCTTCTTCTTCATCTGAGTGAGAACTGCTTTACGTTTGGTTGTATATTCAGGATCCGAGTTGTAATCAACAAAGGCATCCGAGGATTCCGATCCATCAGTATCGGAGTTGGAGTTTTCCACATCATCGTCCAATTGAGCGTATTTATTATGAGTAGGAGTACCTGGCTGATTTGGTTCTGAAGTCGGTGCAGGTTTCTTCCGGGAAAGTTGAGATTGAAAACTTAACTTCGATTGAACAGTTTTTTGTTTCTTAGAAGAAGCATTTACACTAGTATTCGCCGGAGCAGAATGGTTTTGCGACGGAGCCGCTTTTAGAGTGTCAATTTCAGTTTGCAGGCTAGATAAGAGTTTATTTGTTTCTAACTGCGACTGAGAAAACTGCGCCTTTAAGGCTTGTTTTTCTTCCCGCTGTTTTAACACAATTTTATTGAGTTCACTCACTACAGTTTGGGCCTTGGCCATATAAGTTTTAATGGACTCGTGCGTTCGGGAGTCAGTAAGAATAGGACGAAGGTCCGCATTAAGAATGTCTTCCGAAAGGGAACGGGCAGTAATCACATCACTGTTTGTAGGTGGATCCTGTGGGGGAGGACCCGAAGCTACCCCCGCCATGGCAGGGGTAGATATTATTTACTTTAACGAAAAACAGGAAAAATTTAGAGTGTGGCACTTCGAATAGAAATAGGCCACTCCGGCCTCGTATTTACAGCGCACAACGTTATCACAAAATCAGATAAGAGAGCGCGGGAGCTACGACAACTGTCCGCTTCGGCGTATCGGACCGCACTGTTTGCAATTGGTGAAAATGTAATCTTTATTCCCGTTTGTGACACTGTGGAGGCCTAAAATACGGGAACCAATCAGAAATGGATTCAAATTGTCTTGACTCTCAGTATAAAGGGACTCTAGCCTCGCAGCTTGCACGTGTAACCGATAAGGAAATTTCAAACAACGATCTGCTCTAAGCAAATTGGTAGCTACGTAAATATCAGGGAGCTTTAGCAGGACATAAAGGGTCATAATAGATTCCTCTGTTCTCGGCATTAATTAAAAAAAAAAAAAAAAAATTGTTACCAGCACTCTGAACGGTCTCCACGATTAATTATCACGATGAGAAAATACAAAATACAACTACGTTCCCGCCACGGAGAGGCTTTAAAAATAACCCAAGATGCAATGAAATGCAATGATAATTTAAATTAGCAAATTTAATTATAATTTTGAAAATTATTAGTTTTAATTTAACATAAAATTTTAATAAAAAATAAATAGAATAAAATAAGATGTTAAAAATAAAAATCTTAATAATTCAAATTTAATAAAATTGATAAAATTGATTCATCAAGTATCAGCCGCGGAGTCAGGCAACCAGACCATGAAGCACGGTATTTGCATACCGCGCTTAAAAATAAATAAGTATGTAAAATGGATCGTTCTTTTTAGTAAAATTTGTTGCAACGAACCGTGTTCTGCGAAAAATTTTGAAGTGGACACTTATAATTGAACACTTAAAATTACACATTATCTCGTGGTGTTTGTTAAGCATTTTTTGCTTAAACTGGAGTCCCTTTATACCCAGAGTTACGACAACTGACTTTTGGTTTGGCTGAAAGTGGCCTAAAAAAAAATCCAATTCTGATTGGTTCTCGCTCATGGAGTCGCAAACGAGTGCACCAAGATGGCGGTGACTCGAATGTGAACAAAAATAATGAAAATATTACCTAATTGTGGTTTATCAAGAGTAAATTGTTATTTCCATTGGTCCAAAATGAAAACAGATTAAGAAATTATTCACAAACCAATCTCATTTTCGGTATAATTGATCAATTTTGTTGATGTTGTTGTTTTGGGATGACAGACATCGCAGGATTCCTTACCCTTATCGTTCGTTTGGGTGCACTCGTTTGTGCCTCCATGGCCAGCCAAGGCCGGCTGCCAGTCAGCTGATAATCGAGTTGTCTTAACTCTGGGTATAAAGGGACTCTAGCTTAAACTACTCACGGCTGCATTGCGCTCATATATTCAGTAAAGACTCTTTTAAATTGGCACTTTACCCTTTTATAAATATTAGGTAACGCCCATTCTTAGATAGGGTCAAAAAGCAGTGGCGTGGCGTGAATTGCGATAAATCGAGTGTTATTCCATTTAAACCTATGGTAAAGAATCGATTATTAAGGTGTTCGCTGCGAACACCCTGTTTATCGATCCTTTTCCATAGGTTTATATGGCATAACAATCGATATATCGCAATTCACGCCACGCCACTGTCAAAAAGGACCGGAAACTTCTAGGAAAGTGCCCTTTGAAGGTCTCAACCCGTATAAGACGTTCGTATCCTAACTCCAAGTAGGAGACGTTCCCATTTTCTATGGCTTTTTTTCTAAATGGCTTCTGTCTCTTTTTATAAAAACAAGCACAACTAATTTTTGTTTATTTCTCACCTTCGCTAACTTTGATGATGGTGCTGAGGCCGGCTTCTGAGATTCTGAACCTTTCTGAGATTTCCAGCTCTTCAATTCTCTTTTCGATGGTGGTGGTTTTTTATCTTCAGCAATGCATTTTTGCAGGATATCTCGGATGACCGGAAAGTAGTTGTCGATGGCATTAATAGGATCTTTAAAAATGCACGATTTTGGATTGGTGCAGCAGAAGAAGTCCGTAAGGTGCTCTCGTTGGTTGACATCACTCGGAAGGAAGTTACGAAAAGGATCGGCGTTCACGATTTCCTGCTTCGAATAGCAGGTCCTGTCTGGAGCAAACATTGGATAATCCATAGACCCAGTTACCGAAAACCCAACCATCATGATATCTGGGAGTGATTTAAGTTGCTCACCGTTGATATAAAGGGTATAACTACCAACGATTTGAGGTCTGCTGACGACGAAGAAGTTGGCATTGTAGTTTATCTCAGACTTCGCCGTTGGCGATGGTTCCTCGCACCTCATCTGGAAGTAATGCACAACACGAAATTATTTAGTAAGCGGATATACTAAAGGATTGCATATGTGTCTACATGTGAAGACATGTGTACTCCACACCATTTCGCGGGGAAAACAAAGCCAAGAAGTTCCAAAAATTATGATTATATAGTAATATTTATTTATATTCGCTTAACTCTGGCGTTGTGCGATTCCCAAACGCCACATAATGCCTATCTTCCTGGAGGTTGTAGAGCAACTACACCTTGACATCTCTTCGCCAAAGCCCTGCCGCCACACAGTGGATCGATTCAATAGGAGAGGTCGGACAAATTTGGAGACCTTAAACGCTCATAACTCCGTTTATACAGAACTTTGTAGCTCTAAAAGTTGTTTCATTCGTTTCCTCGTAAAATTGTCTGTAATAGCACCTGTTAAAGCTTTAACCTTTAACCATGTATGCTTCCGTGGCAACAACATTCTGGACTCAACGAAGGCGATACATGTAGAAGTAGTGTCGTCACTGACCGTTGAATCTTTTCTAACTGCATTGAAAAGATTCGTCTCTCGCAGAGGGATACCGCACTCAATATCTATACTATAAGCTCCGAGACCTCCTAATTTTGCGAAACTGGTAACGCTTAGTTCCAGCGTTCTACCGGGCCGATTTTCATGATTTTTGCGGCTATCGACGGGCAATTGTCTCTAGATAAGCCAACTCTTTTTACATTTTCAAAATATGGCCCAGGTTTTTTTATATTACGTGGTAAAGTTGCGAATTCTCCCATTTAAACAATGTAAATTTATACTTTTTGTCATAGTTCGTTTGAGCGTTCTACCGGGCCGATTTCCATGATTTTTGCGTAAATCGAGAGGTAATAGGCCCTAGATGAGCCCGCTGTAATCAGATTTTGGAAAAAGGACCCAGGTTTTTTTAAAATCACGTTATAAAAGTGAGTGAGTTTGCAGAATGCTCCGGTACTGCTACCGCTATGCGCGGGAGGATCCGCAGTGGTCGAGGAGGTTGCGCAGTAGCTGTGTAGCCTGCGCATCAGCTCTACACTTATCTACACTAGATTCGCAGCGGAGACTTAACGTTGAGCGGAGGCCGAGTCGTCTAAGACGTCGAAGGTGTCCACTTTAAACTCGGTGTGGGTTCGATCCCCGACTAAAGCATATTCTTAATTATTACCTGACTATCATTGTTCATTGTTTTACTGCAATATTTCATCAAGCAGTCATTCCAAAACGCGTCCTTTTAATTTTAAAGTAATTTTAAGTGAAGTTTAAAATTAAAGTATATCTCATATCGTAATTTTTTAAAGAGAAAATAAAACTAAAACTGATAGGAGGGTAAAAATAGGGCCGCGAAGCGGCCCATTGATGGTGCGGAGCGCCTTCGGGGGGTTGGGCCGCGTAGCGGCCAGGGGGCGTAGCCCCCTAGTATTCAGATAACGCAAAAACGTTCGTATCAGCAGACGCTCATCTACGCAGAGCGTTTCAGCAAATAGTAGAAAATAAAGACCTATCTACATCCAAAATCGCTCAATCAAATGGAATTTCTCACCTCCGTTATGCCCTCATCACGGTGGTTTGTGGGAATCAGCAATAAAAAGGTTTAAATTTCACTTCAGAAAAATGGCATATAAAACGACCTTCTCCCTCGAAGAATTTATTCCAATCACCACTCAAATAGAAGCAATATTAAATTCCCGACCTCTAGTACCTCTATCTGACAATAATCCAGAAGATTTTGGAGCACTAACACCAGGCCATTTCCTAGTTGGAAGACCTCTAATTAATCTCCCAGATGTTCATATTTCGGAAAAAAGGAAAGAAGATAGTTTACACATTAGATGGAATGAAATAAACAAAGCTTCAAAACAGTTCTGGCAAAAATGGAGTTCAGAATATTTACAAAACCTTCAAGTATCCAGTAAATGGTTTAAGGAACAAAAAACACCAGAGATTGGAGAATTAGTGTTAATAAAAGATAAAAATACTCCGCCTTTATATTGGCAAATGGCAAGAGTTAAAAAAATGTGCAAAAGCGCCGATGGCCTATGCCACACTGTGATTTTAAAAGCGCCCAGTGGCATACTGATACGCGCTATATCAGAGCTAAGCGCATTCCCAGACTTAAAAACGGAAAATTAAATTTTAAAATTGTCTACATTTTATAAAGATTACTTATCAAAATTTTATATGAAATTGTCAAATTTACAAATTATCAAGTTAAAAAAAAAATGTTAAAATTTAAGTGAACTTTAAAATTGAAAGTTGAGGCAACCTCAAGGGGGGGGGGAGCTTGTTAAAGCTTTTAAGCTTCAACCATGTATGTCTCCGTGGCAACAACATTCTGGACTTATATATCGACGGTGAAACTACCAAACCACGTATCTCGGTTTGCGACGTCGCAGACTCCCTGTCATACTTTATTTTTTAAATGAAAAACTACTTAACATCCAGTCTTGAAAAATTCTGTGATTTTTCCTCTTTGTGCGGAGAAAATTCCGTGAAAATTTCAAGGAATGATATTGATTTGGTCTACTTCAAAAAAATAAAATGTGAGCGTAGATTTTTAAACACCGCAAACGAGATACGTGGTTTGGTAGTTTCACCGTCGATATGCTTTATAAAAACCTTCGTAAATAAAGTTCTCGTGATCTTAGCATCATTATGAAGGTAATTATTATTATGAAGTTGAATAGTTATTCAATAGTTCTGATTGTTGCTAAATGTACGCAACAGCTCCTCTTAAAATGTAAAATATGACGAAATAAACATCAAAATTTGCAGTTTGAGTCAAAATTCGTAAGTCCGACCGCGTTAATTGACTCGATCCACTGTGCGTTCCTCTTCAAGGAACGTCCCCGTCGCCTCTCCCTAGGTGGTACCCAATCCAAAACTTGTTAATGTATGATTACATGGGCCATGAACATACGTTTATCCTAAATTTCATACATGCAAATCATTTTATAATCAAATCAACAAAATCAATACTATCCATGACACCACTTCTGTCAATTTTACTTAGAGTCTTTGACCGTTCCATGTCCTACATTCCGTCATCCCCTAGTAGCAGAACAAATTTTTGTTTTTCCAAAAAAAGTATGAAAAAACATTTCTTTTATATAAATGGTAGTTTTATATAAAAAACGCGTGACGCTTATATAAAAAAAAACAAAGTTCAGATCTGACCATAATATATGAAAAATGATAAAACCTAGATAAGGAATTTTTTTGTTTTTTTATATTATGCATGAATACGAAAGTGATAAAAGTGAACATTTTCATGTAACTATTTTATTGAAAAAATGGTCATCATTTTCGTGAGCATTTCGCGAATTAGAAGATTTTTTAGTATGTTTGCGAAAAGCTCACGAAAATTATGATTTTTTTATATAATGGTTACATACAAATGTTCACTTTTAACACTTTCGTATGCATGCATTTTATAAAAATTTTAACTTTCGTACATAAGCTTTATCTTTTCCTTCTGTGGTTCTGCTACTAAGGTCTGTGCACAACACACAGCACACAGCACAACAAATTCCCGGTGTTGGTTTGTTCTTCGAACCAAACCATTTTTTTTTATTCCTAGGTGCTAAAGAAGTCCGAAAATGCCCATGATCAAAACTGTGTAACAAGGTTGTAAAATAGTGCCGGGCCCACACTATTAGGGGGGGGGGACAAAGCCAAAAAGTTCAAAAAAGTTCAATCAGAGCCGATAATTTTGAGCTCTAATGAGGATCAGTACAAAACTGATGGGGGAGAGTTTTTAGGTCAGGCAGTTTGCATTGGAATATTGAGTTGAGGTCACATCGAGAGATCTATAATTTTGGTTCTTTTTACATCTCATCAGTAGATCACACTCATCAGTGAGATCAAAAGCCAAAAATTTCAAAAGTTTCAATCAGGGTCAAAAATTTTGAGTTCTGATGATTACCAGTACGAAACTTACCGTCTTGCAGTACAAAACTTGTATTTTGAACTAATGTGCTTTGATGCCATCTTGGATTTTACAAGATTTCCAGTTGAGTTCACCGACGAGTGTGATCTACTGATGAGGTATAAAAAGACCCAAAATTATAGATCTCTCAAGGTGATCTCAACTCAATATTCCAATGCAAACTGCCTGACCTGAACGATCTCTCCCATCAGTTTTGTACTAATCCTCATTAGAGCTCAAAATTTTTGGCTCTGATTGAACGTTTTTGAACTTTTTGGCTTTGTTCCCTCTTCCTTAATAGTGTAGGCCTTGCACTATTTTACCACCTTGTTACAAAAAGTTTTGGCCACACGTTTTTAGGTTTTTTTCTTCTTTTTTTCTTCATTTTAAAGGAAATGGTCGTCAAAATCTCAATTTAAGTGCGGAGTTAATTAACTGTTGTTTCACTGGATAAAATCAAGTTTAGGAACTATTGACATATGTTTGCTTGATGTAAATTTTACGCTCTTTTCAATGAGCATATCAGTTTTTTTCTCAGATAATTGTGGCAGGGGATATGAAGCAAAGTTTCTCCGAAAGTCAGCAAAAATGTGCCTTTTTTTCGCTAATTTTTGAAGAAAACGTCGATTTTACGACCATTAAGCTAGAAAGAACAGGGGAGAGTGATTTCGGTAGGAGATTTTATGTTCTTTCTGCTGCTTTTGTTGTTTTTTCTTTGTGTGATGAACCGTTGATGAGATATTTGCAAAAATCTAATCGTGGGATTTCTCAATTTTGAAAAATTCAAAATGGCGGCGTCCTGAGCACCAGACAATTTTCCTGAAGTTAATATGGGCATTTTTGGACTTCTTAAGCTCCTAGGAATAAAAAAAATTGGTTTGGTTTGAAGGACAGAACCCATGTTGAGCGGTATAATAGGGGGTTTCTATCAATTCCTAGATTTGTATTGGGTCTTTTCATAAAAAAAAGGAAAAATCCGAGCTCGGGAGAGGCTGCCCAATAACTTAATTTCGAATCTGGACAACTAGATAGAGTTTTAAACGCAAATAACGTAATACGACGTAATTTCTAGAGTGCTTCCTTCGAGAAAGACCACTTCCATGGTATTTGCGCGGAGGGGCGTTTTCTTCCATCAACGGAAAAACAAGGGGAAAGCTCCAATACGTAGGTACAGAGAAGCGCTCAGCAGTTCAATTTCTATTGCAGGGGATACTACGGCAACAGTAACCAGAGATGGAAAATTTCATGAAATTTACTCGAGTGAAATTTCACGCATGAAATTTATCGAAACTTTTGGGGACACATTCAGGGGGGCTGAGAAACGCCTGGAAACAGTGATTCTAAATTTTGAATTTTTTTACCCCAAGCCTAAAACATTCGCGCGTTGCAAATTTTTTCGTTTAGTTTAGAGATCAGGTTGGGATTTTTCTCTCTAAACTCCCCTCTTTGCCCCCTTCTTGTGTCTGGCACCTTCAGTAGAGTAGCATATTCAGTGGCGTAGCGTGAATTGCGATACATCGATTGTTATGCCATTTAAACCTATGGAAAAGGATCGATAAACAGGGTGTTCGCAGCGAACACCTTAATAATCGATTCTCTACCATTGGTTTAAATGACGTAACAATCGATATATCGCAATTCACGCCACGCCACTGAGCATATTACTGCAGCATCAATAGAAAGACCATGTGAAACGCTTTCAGACCTACAAAGGGTTAATCAATAATTCTAAAAAAAAAAATTAATAAATTTCAACTTTTGTGAAATTTATTCGAGCCTCATGAAATTTCACTTTCCATCTCTGACAGTAACGCAATAGCTGTGTAATTTGGAGGGGAATTTTAACAGGTTCAGAAAAAGTCATCACCGGTGGCAGAAAGTTCGGATGAAAAGAACTTAATACGTGGACTTTCAGACATAATACGAACATCCCAGCAAAAAAAACTTTGGGAATGTTGTTTATTTCATCCGCTAATTTGTGTATAACAACGTTTGAGAGGGTATTATAAGCTAGTAAAAAGAAAATTCTAAGAATCTCGTCGGCCATGTTTTGTAGAGATGGCGAGCCGATTATTGGTCAAGTGCTCTTCTATAGAAGAACTCCAGTGGAAAAACGAGAACAAGAAGCGTCTGCCCATCGGCTCAGCGCTTGAAAAATGTTCAATGCAAATTAAAATTAAGAGCAGACGAAACTTGACGGTCCACAGGTAATAAGACGGTTAAGAGTCAAGAGGATATTTTTTTCCCCCTTCTTTTCCCTGCTGGTTTAATGGCTTCGTGTCCAGCACCTTCAGCCAACTTTAGACTGTGTTCATTGTCCGTAGACATCGTGGAATCTCCATGCTCCAGGTTTTTCCAATATTCAGAGATTAGGGCCGAGGAGACTCTGTTTCAGCGGATCTACTCGTCAATGGACCAGTAGACAAGGCACGAATTTCAGCATTCTGATACACGTTTCATAACCAAAATTTCACGTAGAACACGATGCGTTCAGCAAAAATTACCGAAATCAACTCGTTATGAAGATATTTAATGATTCTTGATGCGTGAATTCAAACCACCCGCTTATGAAAACTCAATGCTCTACATAACTCACATCGCGCGCTAAACGTTATCATGACAGTCTCTGCGATATAAAAATCTGGCAACCTTAATCTTGACGCTTTAGCTCAGCTATTGCAAGTTGTTTATAGTTTGAACAGCACATGGTGGGAAATGAACATCGCTTGATTGAGAAGCTTGCTGAAACCGTTGTAGTGCACGATTTGACTCACGTAGAGCTTTGAGTTTCTTGCGAGCGGGCAGTTCAAACTCCTCGTAACCAATGTGAAATATAAACGTTAATATCTTTGTTAAGAGTTGATTTCGGTAATTTTCGTTGCGCGAATCGTGTTCTACGTAAAATTCTGGTCAAGAAACATGTATTAGAATGCTTAAATTCGTACCTTGGCTATTGGTCCATTCCGTAAAAATTAGACGCCACCATCGGGATTCAAACCCGGGACCCATTGACCTAGAGTCAGACGCGCTGACCACTAGGCCAACCTGGCCGGCAAAAGGATAGTTGGTTGGATAGTTCTTGACATATTAAACTCATGAGTACACACATGGACAAGAAAGCTCGAGGTCCTGCACAGAAGTAACATAACGAACTCCTAACGTACCGTATTAACGTACTAACGTACCTCTGCAGTTGTGCTCACGCGTTCACACATATACATTCCGCCTTTTAGTGGCTTTTGACCGGGTGTTCTGAGACTTCGACATGATCCTCCTCCATCGTTGTCATCCAGTTCCGATTTTGTTTGCAAAGCTGATTCGTTCGGGTTTGCCTGTTCTGGCTCCTTATCTCCCGCGATCTCGATGTAGAATACGCTGTCAACTCGAGCGTGAAGGCTGAGCCACACAGCCGCCGTCAGCACTGCGACAAACTTCATCTGGTAACAAACGAATCCGTGTATCAGGGCCAGAGACAAGAGACCCTCCACTGGCCTCCCAGCGACAGGTGGAAGCTTTTACTTTCGGGGTTTCAACAATTCCTTATGGACAATTACTAGGGAGCAACAGTCATCACCCTAGTTTCGGCTGTTGACTTACCTACATGGTCGATGATGAGCTTCGGATGACGTCATGAGCCAAACAAGTTTCCGAAACGTCGGCCATTTTCGGCTTGTTTGCAAAACGAAACTGCCAACACGTTGTTGAACATCAACCATGTAGGTAAGTCAACAGTGGAGTGCCGAAAGTAAAAGCTTCCACAATGGCCAAGATACTAGTGGAGGGTCTCTTGTCTCTAATTAGGGCCGTATTCATACGTTCATCCGTAAGTTGGATCATCAGCTTTGCGTGACGCGCTCGGGTTGCGATCGACATGTTCAAATTCAAACTTCCAGGAGAATTACAGGGGGAAAATAGAAATCTTAGTCTTACACTGGGAAAAAAACACATTGGGTCTAGAGTCCAGACTCTTGAAAACATTGACAAGAAAAAGGACTCTTGATTCGAGCAGATTTAAGCTTCGTCAAAAGGAAATCCGCTCAAATTAAGAGGCTTGGTTCTTGATTTAAGCTTAAATCTGATTGAATCAAGAGCATTTTTTCTTGTCGATGTTTTTAAGAGTCTGGACTCTAGATCCAATTTTATTTTTTTCCAGTGTAAAATCAATCATGTGGGAAGTTTTTGCGGCGGCTGGCCGTGTGGCCATGTCCAGCAGCCGCGTATCGCGGCCTTATGTGGATTGCGTTTTGCAAAAACACCAAGAGCATTCCGACGTCGCTAGGATTGTGCAACTTTGTTTACCTTGCAAATATAAACTGATCATCCAAACAAGTTTTATCTATACTCTCAATATAGTATAAATTCATGAAAACAATTACCTTTGTGAATTTAATTTTTTGCATGATTTCAGGAATGGTATCACCAAGACTGTGAGTTGCACAATCCTAGCAACATTGGAATGCTCTGAGCTCATATTTGCGAAATGCAGTCCATGTATCGTTGAGCGGTTTCATGCGAGTGTCAAAATTGGACTGCATTTTGCAAGTTGAAACTATAGATTCTGGCCCGGTTTAAAAACAACGTATGTGCCATTGGTTTCCCTATGCACATAAGTGTTTTTTCAGATGAGCCAGAATCTATAGTTCCAAATTGCAAAATGCAGTCCAATTAATGCTGCGTTCGCGCGACCCACTCCCACTGGAGACCCAATACTCAAGTAGCAGTGACCGCGATAAGTTGCGATGTGATCGGAAAATGTAACCCGATTTTAGCAACGTCGATTTATCGCAATAATATCGGACAAAAATCGCGAGACTTTATAGAGCTAAATCGCAACAAGATTGAGGATAATCGCTCGGATGTTAATGATCCTAGCTAATTCATCGCCGAAAAATCGCAATTTAATATCGAAATATCGCGATTTTTCCGTTGAAAAATGCTACTTGAGTAGCGCTGCTAATGCAGAGGGGTCGAGAATCGCCTGTGATCACGACGGTGGAGTCCCAAGGGACATCATATCGATCAATGGGCCTGTTGCATGCAAGAGATACAGCCGTACGAATAGGCTTTTTAAAGGTTAAATGACACGAAAATTACGATGGTCACATTAAAAAAATCTGAAATACACTCCTTACTGCGCAATTTGTGTTGTTAGGAACGCGCTTTTTCAAATTTCCCGCGTCTAGGGGCAGTTTTCTGACGGAAACAAGTAACGGCAACTCGCGGCTATTTCCGGTCAACTAAAACTGACAACATAACCTGAATTTTTTTTTTTTATTTTATTGAGAGTTTAGTGGCTTCTATTCCTTTAGGAATCTACAGCCATCTATAGGCACTATTTATTGTCCTGAAGACATCAGGGAGTTTGGTAGACATCCATGCTCGGGCTTACAAATTTTCACGGATTAAGGCCGAGCGAATTCTGCTTACAGATCCACTCGTCAGTTCCATGAAAATTTGTCGCCACCACCGGGATTCGAACCCGGGACCTATTGACCTAGAGTCAGACACGCTAACCACTAGGCCAACCTGTCCGGCTAACCTGAAAATTGGAGATCGTGATATCGTGAAATGAAATGTAGAAGGATTGCGTTGGATATTTAAAAGTTGATTAATTTTGTTACTGCGTAAAGCGTATGTAGACCACTATGAGAGATCACGTTGGGTTTGTAAACAAACTGAAGGAAAAAAGAATTAACAACAACAACGACTCGGCATCCTCCGGAAATCACCGAGCCCGCCGTTTGCTCGTTTCCGGTGATTAGAAAACTGCCCCCAGACGCGGGAAATTTGAAAAAGCGTGTTTCTAACAACGCAAATTGCGCAGTAAGGAGTGTATTTCAGACTTTTTTAATGTGACCATCGTAATTTTCGTGTCATTTAACCTTTAAAAAGTCTATTCGCACGGCTGTATCTCTTGCATGCAACAGGCCCATTGCATCAATTGGTACAGTTTACATAGAAATAAGGCTTCAATTAGCATTTTCTGGGCGTAGCCCAATCACCTATTAGGCTACCTCTTCTCACCCTCTGCTCGGCTTTGCTCTAAATCTGCTGACTTAGGCCCAGTGTTCGAAACTCATCTATGAGTTTCAGGAGCCGTGTGGCTCATCATCAAGCTCAATTTTCAGGGGCTATTGAAGATATTTTAGGGGCCACATTGACATTTTGCCTAAATATCACGGCGCATTCGGTGAAAAGTTCCACGCAAGATATTTTAGTTACAGAACAAGTAGTTGGAACTTGGGAGAAGTTTCGAAAGATCATCAAACAGAAAAATTAGGATTATTTTATGGGGGGAGGGGGCAATTTTTAGGGGCCACGTTGGCGTAGAGTCTTCACTTTTTAGGCGCATTTGGCGCGTTGGCGCCTGTGAGTTTCGAACCCTGCTTGGGAAATTAAACTTACCTACGTATACACCAAAGCGATACAGTACAGCACAGAGCATTCTATGAATAATATATCCCGCTATATTTGGCCAAAATCATCCTCAAAACCTTAAAAAAGGTCAAAAGTACAAATTTCTACTCTGCCGCAAAAGTCTAGAACGCCGAATCTCCATTCTACCTAGTCCTAGAGGTAGATTAGGATTAGGTTAGTATCCTAAGATTAGGTCCTAAAGGTTCATACACATTTTTTTTCCTTTGAGAGGAACTGCATGGTTTGCATGGAGAATAAGGGAGGTAACGGTGGTCGTAATTTAAGCACTATGGACAGTATTATTTTTACAAGCCTCGTGTATGACCCACCGTATATTTTTGCAAAAAGCTCTCTGCAAGAAAAGACATTACTTTGCAACCAGAAAAAGAAAGAGATATATCATAGAAATAATATTACGGATCTTGCGAATTGCAAGGCAAGTTCTCATCTACCTTGAACCTCACCAAGCCCTCAAAATATATAGATATATATATATTTTTCTCAGCGAATCTGTGGGTTCATTGTCAGTTTGCAGGTGAAACGTTAATAAAATACTCGTACTATGTACCCTCCAAGTGTAATGAGATATGATGGATACTTCGCAGCCCGTGACATGATATACAATAATAAAACAATTTACACAGCGGATAACAAGACTAATTTTCACGAATATAACGAAAACATTTCGGCTGAAAACTTAGCGTTCCTCAGTTGGATAAAACATTAAAAAAATTTAAAAATCTAAAAACGCAGTACTCGGTTGTGTCTTTTAGAAAAAGAAACAATATTTTCCAGTGGCACCTGACTGACAGTTAAAACGGAATGCTACGCCGCGCCGCAAACCACACTAACATATAAGGTGATTCGATTTTCCAGAGTTTCCAGAACGTTCGAGAAAATGCAAAAGTTCCGGATTATTTTGGTAATTTCAAAAGTTCCTGGGTAAATTCAGAAAAATCTCAAAAGTTCCGAAATTTAGCACTAATTCCGGGAAATGGGGGCAGTGGGGGCACTGCCCGGAACGAAATCTTGCCATTCCTTCACCTTTTTTAGAAAACATTTGGGGAAGTTTTAAAAGGCGGAGTTTCAAATTGAGCCTCCGGGGGTCAAGGGGTTTAAGAAAAATTTACTTTTGGGCGTAACTATTGAATAGTTCCGGATATCGAGTTTTACTTCTTTTAGCGGCTCTGGTGTTTGCACTAGAGCTGCTATTCCGGACGGTCCCAGCTGGGGAGTATCAACGGACCATGTTACATTGGAGAGACCGCGTGTTGGTTGATGGGAATCGGCGCCATTTTCTGCTGTTTAGGGGGGACTGATTTTATTTTAATTGATATCTTTTTCCTGTGAGCGAATGCTATGTTGTGTAGTGTATTTTTGGAATCATGGTGATACTGTCAATAATTCAAAACGAGTCTGTGCTTTAATCTCGCACTGGAAAAAATGTACTTTACGTTTAAAATTTGAAAATTCAAATCTATAAGTTTTCGCGCTTTTTTCGAAGAATGCAGTGGTTGGAGCTTCCTAGGCATATTACTCGACATCAGCTGATAGCAAACAAAGGTTACCAAGGAAACCGTAAACGCGTAACAACTACCTACCGTCGCCAGAGCCGCTTTCCGACGCGAATGCGTTGGAGCTTCCTGCTTGTCTTTAAATTAAAGAACATAAAAAACCTATCTGTAGAGGGTAAGAAATTGAAGAGTGGACTATTAATTTTTGACGAAGCTATTCTTAGTAGAGCTTTTGGAGAAATGCGAATTTTAGACTTCTCAAATTTTTTATTTAAGGTGATTCGATGGACGCCATATTTTGTGTCAGAACGGCATGCGATATATCGCATCAATTGGTTCCATTTTTTTAGCTACTTGTCATTTTTCTCCAATTTTGCGATCGCAATTCTGTTGTCAGGAGACTAAAGCACTCACTTGCCAATTTTAGCAAAGAAATTCAATTTAATAAAGGCGTGGTTTTTTTAGAGAGAAAATATCGCATTCGAGTGCAGTTTCGATATCAGTATCGAATGCGATATTTTCTCTCTAAAAAAACCACGCCTTTATTACGTTGAATTTCTTTGTTAAAATTGGTGAGTGAGTGCTTTAGTCTCCTGACAACAGAATTGCTATCTCAAAATTGGAGAAAAATGATTAGTAGCTGCAAAAATAGAGCCAATCTATGCGATATATCGCAAGTTGTTCTGACACAGAATATGGCGTCCATCGAATCACCTTAAGGATCCTCAGGAAATATAAAAAGAAATACGTGTGGAAGAGATGACTCTGAGTTTTTCCTTTCAGGTGTGCATGCGTGGCACTTTTCATATGCGCATAACATAATATTTTGAAACTCAAGAGAGGAATTCAATGAAATTTCAGGTTATTGGAAATATAAAAAACATCGGTTGCTACGACGAAATTTTTCTCGTCGCCGTAAAATCTACACGAGCTTTGATGAAAAAGCACAGGAGGGAAAAATTTGAAAAACGATAAAAGCACACAATTACTCGATTTAAAAACGATTGAAAATTGAAAACGACGAAGGTTTAAAAAAACACAGGTTGTAAAAAATTTGCGAAAAAAAAGTACGCAAAATCTAGAAGTGAAAAAAAAACACGCCTAAAATGGACATTAAACGAGATGCAGAGTTTTCTAGGTCCTAACTTTGAATGGGTATTTCTTTTGGGCAATTTTGACCAACTATACCGAACAACAAACTCGTCCGAGGTACGAGTTCAGAGAATATGAATATGAGACTAACCTTTTCGAAAATCGGACGGTAACGCAGTACATTAAAGTTCGATACTTAAAACTTTGAACAGGCACTCGGCACTCTCTCAATCTCCAGAAAAAAATTGATCCCTGTGATCGAACCCTGTTCGGTAGGAGAGGCTGCAGCCAACTGAGAGACTGTTTTCAATCCGCACTCTTGAAGAGTATCATGATGTTTCGCAACTTTGATTTTGCGTTTACCCTTTTCGTTGCAAAAAAAAAAAAAAATGAAAGAGAAAAAATGAAAGAAATAAAATGAAATGGATAAAAACGAACGCGAAACGAAAAAATTCTGGAAATACAGTTTCGCGTTGCGTGCAACATCCATTGACAAAGAACTCATAAAAAACAAACGCACATGCACGATTTTATTTTCAAGTAGGGTCTAAAGTACGAAATTCAGTTTTTCAGCACAGGGCGTTCTACAGTATCTGGAAGAGTAAGTTTTGAGCGCTTTTGTTGGCTTCAATTTTGCAATTGGGATCTTACCGAAAAAGAAGGATGCTAACTTAAGGTGATTCGTCAAGCTCAAACGACGTGGTCGAAGTAAAGTGCGATATTTCGCATCGCTTAGGTCAAAAATCTCGGCCGATTTTGAATTTTTAGCAAAAAAAAGGACGATAGCCCCTGCGCATGAGCCTAAAGAATCATTCTGCACCCAAAAATCAGCAAAATTCAGAGAAATTAAAACAGAACAGTGTTTGGAAAAAAACCCTCGCATTCGATTCAGCCATCGATTTCTGTATCGAATGCGAGGTTTTTTTCCAAACACTATTCTGCTTTCATTTCTCTGAATTTTGCTGGTTTTTGGGTTTAGAATGATTCTTTAGGCTCATGCGCAGGGGCTATCCTCCTTTTTTTCGCTAAAAATTCAAGATCGGACGAGATTCTTTACCTAATCGATGCGATATATCGCATACCAGTTCGATCACGTCATTTGAGCTTGACGAGTCACCTTAAGATTCTGGATGTTTAAAAGTGTGCTGCAACTCACAAAACGCTGAGTTAGCCGCCACAGTGGTTACTGTAAGATGTGAAGCTAATACTGTGGCGGTTAACTCAGCATTTTGTGAGTTGCAGCACACTTTTTTACACCCTGTTTGCTAAGTCAGCATCCTTTCTTCTCGGTGTATAAATTCTGTCTCAGTTTAGAAGTACCGTATGTACATACATACATAAAAGTCGCTCTTAAAACGCACTCGGCCGTTTTGCGACACCCAAGCGCCACATGTGCCTATCTTATCAGAGGTTATCAGGCAACTGACAACGCAACCTCTCTTCTTCAACGCCCTGCCGCCATCCTTTTATGGGATGTCCCCATCGCCTTTTCCCTGGTGGTACCCTATCGAGTTGGCCCCAAAATACTTTTAAATGGCCTTTATTTTCCGGGATCTCGACGAAATTTATTTTTTGCTTAACTGACTCAAGAGACTTTGCAGTTCAAGAGTCTGAAGACTTTTCGATTGCGGTAGGTAAAACAATTTAAACTCGTTCAGGGACACCATGTACGTATTGTACGGGGTATTATACTGCTATTCAACCCTTGTCTTCAGGTCAAAATTCATACAAGGATGCCTTGCAAAAGACGATTCGTTTTGTAATTTTGCCCCAATTTTTGGTCCGTAACATAATTGAGTTGCTTGTAAAATTCTGAGATTAGTTAAATTGAATTGTAATTTACATTTCTTATTTTTTCCTCGGATTTCGAACTGTAAATTCTCTTCTATTCAGCCGATTATTATAAATGAGGTCTCTTTTTAAAGAAGGCCGTTTACATTTCTTATTTTTTCCTCGGATTTTGAACTGTAAATTCTATTCTATTCAGCCGATTATTATAAATGAGGTCTCTATTTAAAGAAGGCCGTAGCTTTGACTGAGAGGACGATTGAAAAAGTCGTATAGAAGGAAAAACACATTTGACCCATTGTTTAAACACTCACAGTCTGACTGCTTAATCTTGGGAAATCTCAAAATCTACGTTCTCTGAAGTGACGTTACCAAAGTCTGGAATTGGAAGCTAAACGATGGGAATTTTTTTTTCCAAACTCCATGAAATACTGCCATTGTACATTACGCATGCAGTGAGGTATTTGCATGAGCAGTGGTGCGGTTTCGTTTTCTTTGATTTTGAGTTTTGCAGTGTCAATCTCCTTTTGCTAGAGGAGGGCCAGAATTTATACAATCTATTGAGGAAAATATTTTTGTGAGATCTCAATGAAAAATGAGAAGATAAAGAAAAAAATGGTGCTCAAAAATGGAAAAAGATGCTATAAAAAGACACTCATTTTTAAGTGATAAGTACTTTACACTGCGGAAAATAGTTAGTACATGACGACTTGTAGTGCCATTTTCCATATTGGTCATTCTACTCGTTTTGTATGATAGTATTTTTGGTTTTGGCAACCGTTTCTTCGATTAATGCATCTGGATTCTTTCCATAGTTCGATTCCTACCACTGAATTAATTTAACATTTCAATCTGGTTTGAAAGTTCAGTGGTGAACCGAAACTGAGGTGCAGCTAGATGTACAGTTGTTACACATGTCGACGGTGAAACCATTCTCGTTTATATAATCATGTACACGTATCTCATTTGCGGTGTTTTTCTGCGAACAGAGAAAAAAATCACAACAGTTTTCAAGAATTGACGCTTTGTGCTCTTGCATTTAAAAAACACTTTCGTATTATGGAAAAACACTGAACAAAAAATTCTAGAACTGCCCGAAAATTCTGGGAAAATTGCGATCCGACCAAAAGAGGATCTGCATGTATGACCATGACTTTCTCTTGAATTAGATTGATATTCGTATTTCCTTCGAAAATTCAAGTAAAATAAAGTTTTCAAAAGTTTACTCCCCCTTTTTTTCGGCGAACTCATTTAAAAGCGTGTGGTTTGACACTCATGATTCTAAACTCACTCGTAGAATGACAAAAATACAGACTTATTTTTCAATCCGTATGCTTGATTCTTGTCAGGGAAATACAGTGTTGTTCGTTAGAAATTTCTAAAATATTCGTGTGAGTATCATTTTTCAAAGAAACCAAATCATTAAAAAGACGATTACACACCAAAAGTTTTCAGCACGTAAAAATGAAGAAAAACAATTATGATTTTGATTGAGAGCGAAAGTAAAATATTGTAAAATTTCGACGGTAAAAACTTATTGATAAAAAACTGACTTACCTAATGAATAACAGTTTTCTGTAATTTTTGACTTTGGCCTACAGATACGAAGAATTATCTTTGATTTATTAATATTTATATGGCAGCAAACGCCTTGAGTATAAACCAAAGGTTTGTAAACAGTTTCATCTATATTCCTCTGTAGAAATTGACGCGAGCGTTTTAAGATTCAGAAACCGTGCTGTAGATTTATTTTCGAGCATATGTATCAACTTCAACAGCAACTTAATGAAACTCATCAAAAGTGATCATCTCCAACCGATTCATACTTCCAAGTTTGATGTCAAATAGATAAAACGTTAACATTCAAAACTCAATTTCAACAAATCGTGTAAACTTTTGTGGCAGTAAATAGAATTTGGCTGAGATAGCCATAACAAAGACTCTGTTTTGACTATCCTCACCAGCGTTTCGTAAGGAGGAAATGTCGTCGTTTTGTTAGTCCAACCTTCCAAAGCACTTCGTGCCTCAAGCTTTATGCGTTACGCATTAATTTGATCAATTTAAATTGCATTGTAAAGTATAAGATAAAGAACATAAAAAGCTCAAATAGGCGAGTAATTCAAAGAAAACAAATACAAGAAAACAAGCAGAGGCGGACAGCAAAATGTCTTAAAAGTTTTGGGTGGCATCAACCCCCTTGTCAACCAAGAAACAAAAAAACGAGAGAAAGAAAAAATGACGGAAAAACCTAGACCTTAAAAGGTTTTGGGCGCTTCTGGGTACCAGATGCGCCCTTTCCAGCCGTTCGACTCCCCCGATGTAACATGTACTATACTACATACCGTTTTGCCTTATGGGTAATGACGCCATTCTGGTACACCCGGGAAAATTTGATTTTTTTCTGCATCTGGTATTCGTAAAAGTTTTCGTGAAATGTTTTGCTTTTAAGCATAACAATCTCGCACGGACGTATTACCTGGTTAAACTATTTTGGGGCTTCGTTATGCTTAAATGCCTCATATTCGAGTTTGTAATTTCAGATTGATTCGAAAAAATCACGAACGGTCACGTGATCTCTTCATTTTAGTGACGTATTATTGTGCTATTTTGTGATTGGTTCATTTTCTCGGCGCAGCATCGTCAAGCGTCAGCTGTTTGCGGCTCTGGGTTGAAGGTTTAAGGTTATGTCAGAGAGAATAGAAAGTTAGAGGCCCGACTCGATGCTAGGTAATTTAAACAGATGCGCTCGCAGCGCGCTCGCTGGCAACGTACGCAACTACTATTTTCTATTGTTTTCCAGAGACTAGCGGCGGGTATGTTGCTGCCGGACCACCTTCACGTAGGCAATTTGTTATACATCGTCCGTCCGCAATACTCTCGCTTGGCCGTATGAAAACGTTCCTCGCATGCGCAGTGTTAAAGAAGCGCCCTCCAACGCTTTGGCGTTGGAACTGCTTGTTTTTTTTTACATTTTATTATTACTTAATTTTATTTCTTGTTTTAAAAGGGTTTAATACACCATTTCAAAACTCTCCAGGTATTATGATGGTACACTGGAAAAGAGAACTCCGGCAGTGGGAACCGTACTTACGGGCTATACAGACATACCGTCCGCGTTCCGGGCTTAGTGCCCAAAAGTTCCGGGCGTAGTACCCGGAGTAATCGAAGCTACACCTCCAGCACCCCGAACTCTCTGCCTCTGAGCCCGGGATGGACGGTATATCTATATAGCCCGTAACTTTTTTCAGCGTGGTGTCATTTATCGAATTAGTGTCCCTATACCATAAACATTCTTATTATGTCTTCTGACTACTTTTAAGGTGATTCGATGGACGCCATATTTTGTGTCAGAAAGGCATGCGATATATCGCATCAATTGGTTCCATTTGGACGTATTTCTACCAAACAGACCTATGTGCAAGTGAGAAATATAGGGTACGCTCGTTAGTTCTCTTTGCGTAAGAGTGAATGAGAATAATAAAGCGCCAGTGACGTTAGCGGCAATGATCGAGCTGGGGAGCGACGAGCGCGATCTTCGTCTGGGCGCTTTAACTCATGAGCCCTGTTCACAACGCTCTTTTGCCATGCCCGCGGCTCATGAATCCCGCATTCAGTTGGCACATAGGTCTGTTTGATAGAATGCAATATCCCGCTTTTCCAATTCTTCAAAAGGAACCACGCCCACTTTTACATTGTTTCTTATACAGATTTCTAGAGCACACCCCATATTTCTCACCTCCACATAGGTCTGTTTGGTAGAAATACGTCCATTTTTCCAGCTACTCGTCATTTTTTTCCAATTTTGAGATCGCAATTCTGTTGCCAGGAGACTAAAGCACCACTCACTAACCACTTTTCACAAAGAAATTCAACGTAATAAAGGCGTGGTTTTTTTAGAGAGAAAATATAGCATTCGAAGGCAGTTTTGATATCAGTATCGGATGCGATGTTTTCTCTCTGAAAAAACCACGCATTTATTACGTTGAATTTCTTCGTTAAAATTGATGAGTGAGTGCTTTAGTCTCCTGACAACAGAATTGCGATCTCAAAATTGGAGACAAATGACGAGTAGCTGAAAAGATGGGACCAATTGATGCGATATATCGCATGCCGTTCTGACACAAAATATGGCGTCCATCGAATCACCCTAACTACGTAACGATAGGAGCATACGACACGCAAGTGCGACGAACGCCGGCTTTACGCAATTTTTAGGAATCGCGCAAGCCTGAAAATACATATGAAAAAGAGTAAGTACGTTCATGGAACTATTTTTTTTGTCTCCTTTGAAAACGGATTACCACGAAAACGCTAAGTGCGTGAGCCACTTCTCATCATGTATAACTAGGTATTTGATGTACTAGGGGGCATACCCCCTAACCGCTTCGCGCACGAACCTCCCGAAGCGCTTCGCACCTCATGGGTTGCGCGATACTTGTTATACTCTTGTGATTTCATATTATAGAGTAAGATATGATAGTGCTGCCATGTTATCTGAAATCATACATTTTCGAAACCGAGTTTACTTCCAAATCCGTCTGAACTAATTTCGACGAAACTACCAATGGAGAATTTGCATGCAAATGTTTAAGGTGACTCGATGGACGCCATATTTTGTGTCAGAACGACGTGCGATATATCGCATCGATTGGTTCCAATTTTTCAGCTACTCGTCATTTTTCTCCAATTTTGAGATCGCAATTCTGTTGTCAAGAGACTAAAGCACTCACTTACCAATTTTAACAAAGAAATTCAACCTAATAAAGGCGTGGTTTTTTTAAGAGAGAAAACATCGCACTCGATACTTACATATATCGAAACTGCACTCGAGTGCGATATTTTCTCTCTAAAAAAACCACGCCTTTATTCCGTTGAATTTCTTTGTTAAAATTGGTAAGTGAGTGCTTTAGTCTTCTGACAACAGAATTGCGATCTCAAAATTGGAGAAAAATGACAAGTAGCTGAAAAATTGGGACGAATTGATGCGATATATCGCACGTCGTGCAAAAAATGGCAGCCGTCGAATCACCTTGATGAGAAGTTGGCCTCATTCGAAGTTGGTCTTTTGAGTGTTCTCTCATTTTGAGGGTGGCTATGTTTCACTGAAAGTAAAATCTCGGTGTATTTACGAAGAAAAGGGTATTATATACGGATGCTAGAACTTGGTGAGTTTTTGAACTATCGCTCTTTTTTTTCTGTCATTCTTGATACGCTGGAGGACCTTCAATTTTGTATGATACTGTGCAACACCTCCGTTGCGAAATAGTTGCTTGAAGCGCCGCGGCACGACGCAGCGTGGCGCGGCCGACAAGGGCGACCAGCGCGACACTTGCATTGGCGCCTTCGAACCTAACAAGGATACTTCACGCATTGCGCAATGCGTGAAGTATTCCTGTTAGGTTTGTAGGCGCCAGTGCGCGTGTCGCGCTAACAGCACGCCGCGCGACGTTCCACTCATTATTTGGCTCTAATTTTTATACTCGCGAAGTCAGCGGTTTTCAACTCATGATTTTGAAATGTTTGTACATTCTGCATGAATTATTCTCACTTAAATGTATATTTATCAAAATAAAGTACAATGTGTGTTTTGTAAATATCAAGGTGGTTCTGTGTCAAATTTAATGATCTCCCAAGCATTTATATCTTTTCTTTTATATTTAGTGCTTTTACTGTGCTATAGCGTGGTGTACGCGCAACCAAACGCTCAAAATTGGATGTATTTGACTCTAAAAAATCAATGTGCAAACGGGTTAAAAGCAAAGATTGCGTGCTTCTTGGTTTTTTCCCCTCTCTTATTCATTTTTGTATGGTTTCTTTCAACACAACTACGGTCCATTTAGATTAATATTGATGCCGTCGCTTGGAAAATGTTTCACAAATATTTGTCATGTTTTAAATACGTAAATGTTTTTAAAATGAAGTAATATTTGCATTACAACAATGGTATATCGACGGTGAAAGTCGGCAATCACATAACTCGATTTGCGACGTCGCAGACTTCCTGTCATACTTTATTCTTTAAACGGAAAACTACTCAACGGTAATTCCTTAAAACTGCCGTGATTTTTCTTCTATGTGCGAGGAAAATTCTGCAAAAACTGCAAGGAATCATGTCCATTTGTTCTCCTTTAAAAAAATAATATAGTTGCGGAGATTTCCAGACACCGCAAACGAGTTATGTGATTGCCGACTTGCACCGTCGATATACAATAAAGTATATTTTACATCGAAAATTTCAAGGATACATTTAAAACCAAATATTTACTGATGCCAATTTGAAATGATGAATCAAATGAAGAAAGTAATATTTCCTTTAAAAAATGAGTTATCATAACGACACCTCCTTCTCTCTCAATTTTCTCATTTCGATATCGTCAGCATAATTTTACATATGGACTAACATTGGACCAAGTCTTTGTTGCCTCGTGTGGACGTGAACTACAAGACAAAACAGGGGCGCGGACAAAATAGCGTTGACTTAATGTCCTGAAACCTTCGACGCTCGTATCAGGTAGCCCTGAATTCACGCTACTTGAGGTGCCTCAACTAATTCGTCTGGCGTTGGTGATATTTACGCTCTGAGATTATGTAGCATCACGTCCATGATATTGGACTCCATGCTCACCCCTGATATACTTGCGTGCTCATCTCGCCCAAGATCTTGGACTCCATGCTCATCGCTTAACTTCTCACTTCTTTTCATATTGAGTCCAATAGCAAGTAGACCTCTCGTAGTTTTAAAGTTTATCATCATAGAAAATCGTATACTTCTCTTATCTACTCTAACTTGAACTAACCTAACCTAACCTAACCTAACCTAACCTAATCTAAACTAACCAAACCAAAGCACAATTTTTTACGAAAACAAATTTGTTTGTCTTTATTACACAAAAATTGTCTTAATGAATTTTTGGACCATATGCTCGTGTGTTGTCAGAGAATTCCTGCATCCCACAATTTTGGACGCTATGCTCACTTCGATTTTTCTAAAAAATTATCCCTCGTTAAAAAGAGCATGGAGTCCAAGATCTTAGGACGTGATAAGCAACCGAACATTATATAGGTGATCACGGAGTCCAATATCATGGACGCGATACTACATTACCGATCTATTCACTTGGAGTACGGCGCGAAATTCGCGCTGGAATTTTTTTTCACGCCGGCTTTTCACTTAGATTAAATCATTCATTTTTGACAGTGTATAGTGTACCTTGTGAACCAAGGGTATTCTCGTGCTCAGTTTACTCAGTGGTTTCCACTTAACACGAAATTCATCAAATTCAGACAGCTGCAAATTCTCTATTTCGCTAAAGAAGCAAACTATTCAAGTGAGACCTACGAGAAACCTCTGAGAGCGCTAAAAGTGACATTGTCTGAGACAAAACATCCGCGAAGAGTATAACTCTAGTCCGGTATAATCTGTGATTGCATCTTGAGTTAAGCCGCCATTTTAGAGCCTAATGACTTGTAAAGGGCACCCAAATTGCACACTGAAAAACAAAAAACTCCAGCCGTGGAAGCCGTGCTTACGGGCTATATAGACATGCCGTCTGCGTTCCGGGCTCAGAGGCCGAAACATTCGGACGTAGCACCTGGGGAACACAAAGCTACGGCTCCATCTCCCAGGAGTTTCGGTTTCTGAGCCTGGAACGGACGGTACGTCTATATACAGCCAGGAACTTGTTTTTTCTTCTTCTTCTTCTTCTTTTTTCAGTGTACTCTATTTCGTATGACGTCAAGGGGGTACAAGGGGCGAAAAACGTTGTGTAATTGCATCGTTGGAAAAAAAACACATTGGATCTAGAGTCCAGACTTTTAAAAACATCGACAAGAAAAAATACTCTTGATTCAATCGAATTTTTGCCTAAATCAAGAACCAAGCCTCTTGATTTGAGCGGATTTCCTTTTGCTTTAAGCAAAAATCTGATTGAATCAATAGTGTTTTTTCTTGTCGATGTTTTCAAGAGTCTGGACTCTAGATCCAATGTGTTTTTTTCCAGTGATTGGTCTTACAATTTGTTTGCTGCGTGTGATTCCAAATGGAACACACGAGAGTATGGAGAAGACAGCACCTGCGGCCGTAATGCCTACAAAATTTGCCTAATGCAAGAGACCATTTTTATCAGTGGCGTGGCGTCCATAGGTTCGCAGTGTTCGCCGAACACCCTAAAATATTTTGAAACAATTAATAAATTATGGCTAAGAATGTGGGAAGCAATACAGAATACAGAATAGTAGATCGCAAATAAGTATCGGGCGCTTGGCTTTCGACATCGGCATGTGGCGCGGTGGAGACAGAAAATCCTGTGACGCGTGGTCTGCACCGGCTACCGAACCTGGATGATCTGCGTACGGTGAGGAGAGGGAACCTGGGTGCAATGATGAAGGGGCAAAGGGTACACGAGAGAGGAGAGGCACCGGCGGCGCGCGGCGCAGAGCGGAGCGTGAGCATTGGGTTCGGAGACGAGTGCGGACCGCGCTCGCGGAGGGAACACAGCAAAGAGAAAAGGGACGGGAAAAGAACGAGAGAGGAGAGCCGCTCATCAGTCCAGCTGTTTCCTATAGCAGTGGTCCGCAGGGGTTTGCGAACCGTCGAATTTCCTCTATGCCGCGATTCGCTCTCCGCTTCCCCCCTGCGCCTGCGGGCCGCATCTCCCAGTTTCCCAGTCTCCCTCTCCAACCTCTCTCTGCAGGTGCGTGTTGCGAAAATACGTTATCATTTCACAAAATAAATTACAGGAAAACGATCAGTAGAAAGAACAAAATTTCAATGACAATTTACCGGCACAATTTTCACCAGAAAGGGTTAAAATCGTGTTCTTGTGGCTTCACTTTTTAAAAAGTTTCCGGGGGAGGCCCCCGAACCCCCCTTTAGGGAAGGGGAGTGAACCTTTCTGAGTCCCCCCCCCGTCCTAAAGTTAACACTCCTACCGAACGCCTACCGGATATAGTCACGCCACGCCACTGACTCAAATCTACAATATAATGCAAGAAAATTCGGTAAATCTCGTCATGAAAATACAGAAGATTCGAAAACGCCTTCAATTGAGGCGTGATACCTCACGCGTTCCGGAGAGTTCAAATAGTTGTATCCTTGCGCCTTAGAAGGCAATGGAAGTTTAATATTGAAGTATCGTCCCCGCTTAGTTTTTTCGGCTTTCTTGTGCCGCTACTGTAGTTTCAACCGTTAAGGCTGTAGTTTAAGGGCGCTAAAGCCAAGATTGTATTTCGCAAAAAGAAAATGTTAACAGAATAATTAAAAATTAAGAAGCAGGAATATTTTAATTAAATAATAAAAGGAAATCAAATATATAATATAATGAAAAACAATTTGGAAAATCTTGTCACGAAAATACAGAAGATTCGAAAACGCCTTCAATTGAGGCGTGATACCTCCCGCGTTCCGGAGCGTTGAAATAGTTGTATCCCTGCGCCTTAGAAGGCGATGGCAGTTTAATATTGAAGTAGCGTCCCCGCTTAGTTTTTTCGGCTTTCTTGTGCCGCTACTGTAGTTTCGACCGTTAAGGCCAGAGTTCAATTGAGCCTTCAATTGAGGCGTGATACCTCACGCGTTCCGGAGAGTTCAAATAGTTGTATCCCTACGCCTTAGCAAGGCGATGGAAGTTTAATATTGAAGTTGCGCCCCCGCTTGATTATTCGGCTTTCCTGTGCCGCCAAAGGCCGACTGGTCATGGGGGCGGAGAGGCGATCGCCCCCTAACAATTTGCCGCGGAGGTCCCGAAGGAGCGAATTTTTTTCGACTCATCATTTTTTTCCCGTAATGTTGTAATTTTCTTATCCTTTTTAATCACTAAAAGACCCTGAATTCCTTGAAAATTTGTCTCTAAGAGACATGGAAGGTCGCCAAAAGCATTTGTGATGAAGGGACCCCCGATGAATCCTGAGAATGGGTTATTTTGAAGTTCAAGTACTGTAGAATCCAACTCCAATAATGCCTACGTGTTTGAGAAGTTTGAAATTTTCAAAATTTACCGGGGGAGGGCCCCCGGACCTTCTTAGAGGGGCCCCCGAACGACAGGAGGGGCCCTTACATTTAGGTCTCCTCCTAACTTTTGGACTACCAGTCCGCCCCTGCATTGGAAAAAAAGTAGCCTGAAACAAATCAAAATCAGCTCGAAGCACTGAAGCAAGCTGGAAAAAAGCTTAAATTTGCCGCCAAGAAACGTATAGCTTGAAATAAGCACGGCCGTCCTGCTTGAAATTAGCTACCCGGCGGAATCTTAATTATTTTTCGTTTAATGCTCGGATCCAATACTAAAGACTGAAAGTTTTATTCATTTTTCATAAAATTCCGTAACGTGGGGATAAAGCGTCACTGATTCTTCGGCATGGATCAAGTTGAAGTCGACGTGCATTTCCGCGGGTTTTGTTCTCGGTTTGCGGCACTGTTAAAATGCGCGGCTTTTGGAGATTTACTGGAATGACTTGAGAATGTAGGAATGTATAACTTAATGCCCGTGTCGAAAATGAAGGCAGAGTGGTTACAATCTAATGGAAACTTAATTCAAGAAGTTGGCTGCAAACTTAATTTAAGTCTAATTTTTTCAGCTATTTCCAAGATTCGTGTCATGCTTGAAACCAGGAATCTTGAATCGAGTATACATTATCTTGATTCAAGAAACAACTTCTTAGAATTAGCAGCCATGGTGGCTTGATATAAGACTCAGCAGGTTTGACTCAAGATTTTTGTGCTGCTTAAATCAAGCTGGCAGGTGATCTAAGCTATAAGGTAGCTGCAATTAAGAATCTCGAATCTTGAATTTAGCAATAAATTGCTTGTTTTAAGATAAAAATTCTTGAATCAAGCTGATTTTTTCTCAAGATTCCGATACGGCTTGACCGTAGCAGACTTTTTTTTCCAGTGTGGTAATTTTTGATGTTCTTACAAAACTGCTGGAAAATCGCGTGGTTGCCGCCAAATAATTGCGAAGATTAATGTGTAATTTCTTATTTTCTTAAGAAAATTCTTAGAAAAATCGCAATAATGTCAGTAACAACGACATATTTAGGTCAGCTTTCTTTTTGCTTAAAAATTCCAAATTTTCCGATCAACGTCAGGTGGTGTAACACAGGAAAACTTACTGTTTGAACCGAAGCCAGTATCGAAATTAATTGACGAGACACGGAAAGCTATCTTGCTGACTGATAAAGAGGGAGACTCTCTGAAGACTCGCCCTTGATTTAAAAAGGATTGAATGAATCTAAAGGGTAGGGATTTTCAGGCTACGGTTTTTAACTCGTTATTTCGCTGCAACCCCACCCTCATTTTGTCATTAATCTGATCTTTTTCTGCCCTATTTTATCCTTGACTGTTATTTTCTCTGTTTCAGGAGTGCATGTCGCCAGCTGTTAAACGGTATGTTTCCATAATATTCATTCTTGCATTTCAAAAATGATGAGTAAATCTCTAACAGCTGTCTGTTCATTTAAAAGAAAAATTGTGGTCCTATAGTTAAATGTGGAAACTACGCTTGCAACTATTCGAACTCTGGAGTAGGTATGTGGTATCACGCGAAAATGAAGGCAGATCTTGGCTTTTGCCTGTCTCAGATCACTGATGCTTATGAATGCCGTCATGCTCGGATTATGAACACGTACTCTTTTGTGTTTGTATCAAACCGCTAGGCGTAACTGCGTATTTACCGCGATGTTCAGATGAGAATAGCTTTTATGATTTTACAAAATCGCTGGAACAAGCGTGTATTTTGCGCGATACTCAGATGAAAAACGCGTATCTCTTCACTCCTGTATAAAATACCGTTGGTTAAATCGCGCATTTGCCGCTACCCACAGGAAGAACGCGTAATTTTTCACGTAATCCAAAATTGCTGGAAAAATCTCTTATTTTTCGCGATATTGAGATGAAAAACGCGTAACCTCTCACCGTTTTAAAAAATCGCGCACTTTCTACTGTTTCAGATAACTTGAGTTGAAATTTTTTTATTGATTTATTTACTGGTCATAACAGATACTAAGCGCGAATATTCAACATCCGCAGTAGGATTGCTTTATCGCGCGGAAATGAAGGAAAAGCATAGTTTTCCTTTTGTCTCAAGTTATTGACGTTGGTGAATGCCGCGATATTCAAGTAAAAAGCAAGTAACTTCTCGCTTCTTTTAAAAAACCGCTGAACAGACGCGTATTTGCCGCAAAATTATGGTGATACACACGATCCAACGTATTTTGCGATTTCCATCGGTGCGAAAATGTTTTACTAAATCGCTGTGCGATATCCATCTGTGCGAAAATATGTTTAGAAAAATAACTCAAAAATTCCACCCTGTGACAGATCATCGGAGACATGTTGTTAGAGATCCTGGCATGATTTTCCATGTTTTTCATGATTTTCCGACTACTTGCATCGACTACATTATTTATTGGCCGTATTATTTATTAGCATTCTTGGAGCGATTTTTCAAAAATTTTCTTACGCGCTAAAATACGCTCGAGAAAGAACACGAAGAGCCATGCACAAAATTGCCTGATTTTCGGCCCTTCAAATTGGGGTCCCTTTGAGGGTATTTCCATCCTTTGGATGACCCCATACTGCCTATACGTGCACTGAAAAAGATTGAATATACGAACCGTTTTCGCGATATTGAGGGAGGGAACAAAGTCCCCGATAATCACTCATTTCTGAGGGTATTTTAATGACTATATTCGACTGTAACATGTTACTCGATCGAGATATCGAAGCGCGGTTTGCAGTGATTATTCCAGATATTTATGCGTACAAGTTTTTACATTTTTCACGTACGTCTACCGGTCTACCTGGTTATTCCCGATGGGGGGGGGGGCTAACCGCAGGTTGCTATGTATCACCGTTTAATAATGACGACCAGTTTAAGTTCATAATGACAAGAAATTGATACCTTGGTCGTTAACCGGTCGACTGGGATGAAACTTGGTGTCACACCCGGGTTTTTTGGCACGAAAGAACGAATCTGACATTAACTTACAAAAATATTGTGCTACTTTTAATGTGACAGCCATTAAAATGGCGGAAAGCGCCTCATCTTGAAAAATAGTGCAATGTTTTTGCATTTTGCCGTTAGAGTCGCTCTTTTAAAAAACCGAGATGACAACTTCCCGTCATGTTGAAGGCTACCCTATTGAAAACAGTGCAATACTTTTGCATTCCGATGTCAGATTCCTTCTTCTCGTGCCATAAAACCCTTAACACCAAGTTTGATCCAAGTCGTCCGGTTAACAACCAAGATCAGCGTGTCTTCTGTCAGAAAAAAAAAAAACCGAAAAAACCCCCGAAAATTTAATGTCACCAGGAAAATATCACGAGAATCGGTCACGGATCATGAAATTCCAAGTGCGTCAAGCATTATTAACCTACATGCAGTACATACACAAAAGTAGAACATTTGATTCCATGCACTAAAGATGTTGGTTCGTGAGGTCAAACGAGTGTCAATTTACTCACAGTCTTAATCTAGAAAATTTTATTTAAAATTCCAGGAAAAATAAGGACTATTTAAAAAAATATGCAATGAAATTTTAGTAGACACCCTGTAAAATTCGTTTCATATCCTTTTCTTTTAAACTGAAAGAAATAAAAGACGGTCCAAGTTTCTGCGTCGATGCAATGAAGATGCATATTTTTTCTTAAATTATAATTAAAACGGGGCTGATAGGCACGCAAAAATAGTGACCGTAATTATCTCAGACGGTAATGTTGTACACCGCCTCTCATGTTCGATTAAAAATTTATTTCTATTTAAAGCTACACACTGGCATCTAAAAAGCTTCTAGGAATATACCTAAACGATTTCAAACAAAATGACAGAATATTTCGATACAACATTTTCATTTGTTTCTTCTTCTGTTTTTTTTCCTTTTCTTTTTTTAACTGAAATAACAAAATACAATCTGAGTTTCTGAATGGTTGCGATCAAGATACATTTTGCTTTTAATTTTTGTAAAAACGGGGCAGAAAGTCAAGTATGACGAGGCGTAGCGGAGTCTCGATTTTGCGGCGTTTTAGTGTCGCGCCGGCCAGGAAAGAAAGGATGTTAAGGAAGTAAAGGAAACGCGGTCGAATCATCTGCGCAGCGTGACGCGCCTTCAATCCGGTTAGCGGCAACATGGGTACACCCGTGGTCGAATAGTTACCTCGTTGCGCCAGCCGTGAATGAATTCGAATATTTACCGCTCACGCGAAAAAAAAAGCGTATTTATCTCCGATTGCAACGTTGCGCATCGTTACTTCTGTTTAATTTTTAAAGAAATCTTTTTGATAAGCCACTCACAGGTTTTCTGAAAAGTTTCCTGGGATTTTCTCGATGGTTGTCAGTAAAATCACGGAGAATATCGACGCGATATTTCCATGCGTTTCATATCTGTTCTTTTCTTTTTTTCTGGAAACAATAAAACACTGTCCGAGTTTTTGAATCGTTGTTAATTGAATCAGTGAGTTCGAAAACACACCAACTCGGAAAAAAAATTGTTCAGGAAACACCTAAAACTGCGTAGCGGGCGAAGAAGTTAGTTTAAGACAATGCTTTTTGGTGCCAAAGAACAAGTACTTAGAGACTTTGTAAAGCACCAAGTTGAAATCGATACATTACATCATGATGTTCGATGACAGAGAATTAAGCGTTTAAAAATTTCCGAGTTGATGTGTTTTCGTTCCCACCAACTTTCAGATACTGATTTTTCGTAGTCTGCCCTGAAAAATTTACATTTTTTGACCTGAATAACGCTTGAATATTTATATAATTTGATGGTACAAGGTATACTGAACCAAAAAAAGAAAACTACAAAATCGGATGGTCACCCGTTTCCCTTGAAATGCCCAAAAATTGGTATTTCCAATGAAATACTTCGATTTTTCCCTTTTCCCGTCACTGTTCCGAGCACTTCCGATTGCAATTTCGAAATTTCCTTTTGCGTGCAGATGCTTCTATCCATAAGTGTTACTAAACCGTAAAAAAGTGAAAATCGAATAAAACCCGAGTTGTTGTGTTTTTGAACTCACTGATTCAATTAAGATGCGTATTGCGGGGCTCTACCGTCAGTAAAAACCGGAAAATGTCGGGATATCATGGATCAGAAAATTCTAAGTCTGTCACGCAAGCATTTTTAACCATATGCAGTTGAGCACGTTCAAAAGTGAAACTATTTATTCAGTTCACCATAAATGTCGGTTTGTGAAGTCAAACTAGTGTCTATTCATTCGTAGCCAAATTCAGGAAATTGTATTTAAATTTTATGAAAAATCAAGAAAATATGAGGAGAATGCGCAATATAGTCAACATCTTGCAAGATACAAATTTCCCGCCATCATGATGGCCGTTATTTTAAAACTGTAATTCATGGGATGGGAACATACTCCGGTCATCGCAAAAAGTTAACCATTGTTATGTTCTTTCTAATTCAACAATGGAAAAAAAAAGTCGTTTGGATCTAGAGTCCAGATACTTGAAAACATTAACAAGAAAAAATACTCTTGCTTCAATCGGATTTTTGCTTAAATCAAAAGGAAATCCGCTCAAATGAAGAGGCTTGATTAAAGCAAAATTCCGATTGAAAATTCATATTTCTTTGGATGGCAAAATGAGAAATTCACCATTTTGAAGTGGAATGCATAAGCCCAAGACGTCGTCCAGGACGTATTTTGGATCGATAAACAAAGTTTAACTAATTTTTGGAGTTTATTAGGTCACACATGGCGCCTAAAAATTAGTTGAAATTTCCTAACGCTCCATCCGGTGTCAATAAATCGGAACTCATCTCATTACTACGTCTGTGTCAGTGTGACCGGTAAGGATGGCGATTTTTTCGAATGAATCGATTTCGAGAGTAACCGATTTTATTTTCGGTAGAAAATCTATTCAATTTTAAAATTGGACGAAAATAAACCGATTTTTTTCTAAGTCGATTTTAAAATACTTCAAAATCCAAGTTCGGCGCCGAAAACATCATTACTACTAAAAGTTAACTTGAAATGAAACGCGGGTTTCACAGAACCTAGGCCTTATTTGTGACGCATCAACGTAGGAAATTTCAATTTTTGTCACTAACTCGATTTCGGCTCGAAAAATCGATACGATTTGAACGATTTGTTTAAAATATCGATTAAAAATCGCCATCTCTGATGATCGGTCACGGGGAAAAGACCTCAGACCCGAAAAACTCGAGAGTCAAATCGTAAAAAACCACAGTTATCTAAAACAAGAGTACCTATTAGGAAAAGCACGGTCATGTCGTAATATGGAGGTCTTAGGGCTCAAAAGGGCAGCTAACCTTCAGACACGAAAAAGTCACAATGCCGATCTTCTGATTCCAAAATCAAACCAAGATGGCTAAGAATTTATTGTATTTATCAAATGGGTGGTTTTTATACGAGGATTAAAAATAAACAAGTGGTACGGAATATAATAAAATAATATGAACAAAATGCAAAACGATAATCCGGGTATCGGAACTTGGCTGTTTTGAAAACGCCTTCAAATGCGGTGTGATACCTCACGCATTCCGGAGAGTTCAAATAGTTGTATCATTGCACCGTAAGAATGTGACGAAAGATTAAAATGGAAATAGCCTCCATGCACCCTGGGCTTGTCGATTTCCTTCGACATTTTTGCAGTGGTGAATGCATAGCTGAATTGCGCTCCAGTTAGAATTGTATTTAGCAAATGGGTGGTTTTTATACGAGGATTAAGAATAAACAAGTGGTTAGAAATGAAAACAAAATGATATGAACCATGCGAAACGATTATTTGGGTATCGGAACTTCGCTGTTTTGAAAACGCCTTCAAATGCGGCGTGATACCTCACGCATTCCGGAGAGTTCAAATAGTTGTATCATTGCACCGTAAGAATGTGACGGAAGATTCAAATGGAAATAGCCTTCATGCACGCTCGCCTTTTAGATTTCCGTTCACATTTTTGCAGCCATGAATGCATAGCTTAAGTGTGGTTCAGCTAGGATTGTATCTAGGAAATGGGTGGTTTTTATACGAGGATTAAGAATAAACAAGTGGTTAGAAATGAAAACAAAATGATATGAACCATGCGAAACGATTATTTGGGTATCGGAACTTCGCTGTTTTGAAAACGCCTTCAAATGCGGCGTGATACCTCACGCATTCCGGAGAGTTCAAATAGTTGTATCATTGCGCCGTAAGAATGTGACGGAAGATTCAAATGGAAATAGCCGCCATGCACCCTGGGCTTGTCGATTTCCTTCGACATTTTTGCAGTGGTGAATGCATAGCTGAATTGCACTCCAGCTAGAATTGTATTTAGCAAATGGGTGGTTTTTATAGTAGGATTTAAAATAAACGAGTGGTCTGGAATATAACAAAATAATATGAATAATATGTGTGTTTTTCATCGACCGCTGGGGATTCGCGTGCATGCCGCGAAAATTAGGAGAATTAGCGTCATTTTTTATGCATTTGTAAAACTGCTGGAAAATAGCGTGGTTGGCGCGCAATAATTGGGAAGATTAATGTGTAATTTCTCATTTTCCTAGGTAAATATTTGGAAAAATCGCCAAAATAACGGTAACAACAACATATTTAGGTCAGCTTTATTTTTGCTCAAAAATTCCAGATTTTCCGAATAATCCTAGGTGTAACACACAGAAACTTACTGTTTGATCCGAACAGTATCGAAATTAATTGACGGGACACAAAAATAGCTATCTTGGGTTAAATCTTGATCTAAAAAGTAGAGATTCCTAGGCTACGGTTTTTAACTCGTTATTTCGGTGCAACCCCACCCTCATTTTGTCATTGATCTGAAATTTTTCTAATTTTCCCTATTTTATCCTTGAATGTTATTTTCTCTGTTTCAGGAGTGCATGACGCCAGCTGCCAATCGGTATGTACAGCCATAATATTTATGCTTCCATTCCCAAAATGATGAGAAAATCCATAAAAGCTGTCTGCTCATTTAAAAGAAAAACTGTGGTCCTATCTCTAAATGTGGTAACTACGCTTGCAACTATTCGAACTCTGGAGTAGGTATGTGGTATCACGCGAAAATGAAGGCAGATCTTGGCTTTTGCCTGTCTCAGATCACTGATGCTTATGAATGCCGTCATGCTCGGATTATGAACACGTACTCTTTTGTGTTTGTATCAAACCGCTAGGCAAAACTGCGTATTTGCCGCGATGTTCAGATGAGAATATAGCTTTAATGATTTTACAAAACCGCTGGAACAAGCGTGTATTTTGCGCGATATTCAGATGAAAAACGCGTAACTCTTCACTCGTGTATAAAATACATTTGGTTAAAACGCACATTTGCCGCTATCCACAGGGAGGACGCGTAATTTTTCACGTAATCCAAAATTGCTGGAAAAATCTCTTATTTTTCGCGATATTGAGATAAAAAACGCGTAACCTCTCACCGTTTTAAAAAATCGCGCACTTTTTACTGTTTCGGATAACTTGAATTGAAATTTTTTTATTGACAACACTGGTCATAACAGACACTAAGCGCCAATATTCAAAATCCTTAGTAGGATTGCTTTATCGCGCGGAAATGAAGGAAAAGCATAGTTTTCCTTTTTTCGGAAATTCATTAGGACATTTTTAAGATTTTTACATGAGTTGAACAGGATTTTTATATGGCCGCCATTTTGAAACTTTTGATGACTAAGTTTTGAAATTTTGGGTGAACCCTCTTCAAGCGTACACTAATGCCTGTGCAAAATTTGGTGGTTATCCGAACGAAAGAGACGTGAAGAGGTTTTGAGCGGCTAGATTGGGGTTTTGACACACTGTGCGGCACGGCGCGTCGTATGAGGTTTGTGCGGTTACATTTCATTTACGGCTCATGGCGCCATGCAAGCCACGATCACAGGTGCTATGTACTAATATGAAACAAGAAAAATGAATGCGGCAAAATGCGACTTTTGGCTTGTGGCGCCATGCGACAAAAATTGTTGCGTTTCGCCAAACTCATTTTTCTTGTTTCATATAGCCACACGGTACATATTATTTGGACCGCGTTTAGCAGAAAGGAACCAAGCCACATCAGCTATTGCCAATTTAACTGGACAATTTAAATGTTTACAAGAGAACATTTGTGTGGATTCCTTTCAAAATCTCAAGGAATTTGCTTCGTACCGAGGAGAGAATTCTCTGACATTTGCACAAAAATCCACACGAAGGTAAGAAAATTAAAGCGTCCGAGTAAATTTGGCAATAGCTGATGTGGCTTGGTTCATTTTTGCTAAACGCGGTCCATTTGTGGCCGGATGCAACAATTTTTGTCGCGTGGCGTCACGCCACCATCAAAGGTGGGTATCCCGCTTCCAAGAGCAGGACCAAGCGCCTTCAATTGAAGAAAATACTCAACGTCTATCGGATGTGTAGAGGTTTTTTGTCGAGGCGTGTTGAGTGAAGGGGATTGTAAATGCGAATGTTTTGGCGATTAAAGTAAGCACGATTCACTATTCTCACGGCTCATCTTAATGTAACCCAAAATTCTGTTTGGAAATAACGCAAGCACAAATATTTTACCATTGCGCACATCTCTTCAAAGGCGAATTATTTCGAAAATGACAATTTTGGCCCCTCTTTGAACCAAACTTGGCTTAAAGCCGCCTCGAATGGTTCTCAGCAGAAACATCTTGAAAATCCTGAATATAGTTAAAAGTACATCTCCATTATATGGGATTTATGAAATATGATTATTTAAATGTACTGCGTTCTGTTTCAAGCACATGAAGCACATTTCATTCTTTTCAAAATTTCCCTAAAATGTCTTTAAAAATGTAGTAAAATTTTAACAAGTTTTTTTTTTTTATATGAAAAAAAGTACCTCGCATTTTGATAGTGCTGAAACCCTACAGTTCATAATTTAAGAATCGTATGACACTTAAACTTTACCTTCCGCAAATTTTACTTTGAAAAATTCCCAGGAAGAGTTTATGATAATTACCATTTTAACAGTTATTCAACCCTCTATGACATGGATTAATTTTGGATTATACGTTTTGGGAGAAACAAATGTATATCGTAGCTTTCGTAAAAACACACGAGTCCCGACCTTTTCTCTGTCAGAATTGCAAAATTTTGAAAATCATTCTTATCAAAAAGAAAACACTGATTTTGCAACATCATGCCCTCAGAGGAACAACCTAATTTTTAAAAATGCAAACAATTGCGTTGTTACGAATAAGTATCACATGCCAGAGTGCCATGAGTCGTATTTTTAAAATTTTACTGAAAAAAAGATCGGTCTATGCACCAAAGTTTGGTGTTCCATATCATCCCAACTAATTCGGATCATCAAATTGAAATTATCGGTTGGTCAAATCAATTTTTCGATTTGTCCAACCGAACTCTGCGGTAAAGTTAACTAACGAACTAAGTTTGGTCATGTATACCGAACGTTCGGTTACACCAACGAGAATTCGAGAGATTCGAAATATAGAGAGGCAAATGGACGGATTTACGCCAAAAGGAACCAAAAATATCAGTTTAATTTTTTACGGAAGTAAAAATTACCCCAAGTTACTATTAATTATTTATATTTAATTTTAAAATTATTAATTATTATTAATTACTCTCACAGTCACTCCAGTCACTAAGATACTTTCAGACACCCAGGTACATAAACAGTTGACTTCGAATTGTAGAGGGAATGTATCGTCTTATTTCGAATTATAGAGGGAGGACCAAATTTACTTCCCACACTTCGAATTACAGAGAGAATTTTCGTCGCAACTTTGAATTTTAGAGGGCCGTGCCAGCTTAAAAATTTCGAAATAATGAGGGGAGAAAAATACATTGATTTTCTTCGAATTATCGAGAGATTTTCAAGGGAAACAGACTTTCCTTCGAATTAACGAGGTTTTCGAATAATCGAGGTTCGAATATCGAGAGTTTACTGTATTTGGGATGATATGGAACACCGAACGTTCGGGTAACATGACCGAATTTTTTTGCGGTGTACAAGTTTTTTAAAAGTTACTTTAACAGTTATCGCTATCAGGATTAAAAAGAAACGAAACTTCAGATCTCTTTTCCTCGTTTAAACTTGACGCGACTCGGCGTGTATTCTATTAAACCGGTTCATTTGCCTCCAAGAGCGGCAACCGCGGACAGGTACGTGATGGGACGTTTGTCACCGTTCACCCAATAGTCCGGTATCGGCATGGCACCAAGTGGCGCTGGGTGCATTCTCTCCTGGGAGGTATGTGACGGCATGCTCAGGCCCGGGCACTGTGTCTCCGGGTCCGGCCGGGTGACCCACTCTCCACTTCGCCGGACGAAGGGGCGGGGGAGGGGGGCCGCACCTTGCAAAGGTCTTCGCGGCGAAGCGATGAAACCTCGATGCGCCGAACGTGAGGTAGGTTCTGAGAGGAGGTCAACGAAATTAAGTGGGTGAGAGCTCCAACCGGGTTGAGAATGGGCGAAAAAAAGGAAAGTAAACAACTGAAATTGAATCGGTCATTCTCGAGAAGACTTAGGCGCCAAAAACTAGAGAATGGGTTTGTTGTCTGTTGCACCCAAGAGATACAGCAAAATAAATAGACTGAATTCATCAGAAATGAACCAACCCAAACTAACAAGGGGAACTTACGGACCTGCCGCCTCCGATTGGGCTGAATTTTTTTTTACAGACTCTATGGACCAATTCTAGAGGTCAATTTGAGCCGTTTTCCCGAATGCGCAATAGGAAGGGCGTAAAAAGTTCCCAAAAGTTGCGTTTTCGGCGTGTGATTTGGTCGTGCGGCGCGTGGCAACACTGAAGCAGCCTCTAGTACCGCTTTATCGGCCTGAAGGTTTCAGCGGAGTCCGGAGCTCTACTGCACACGTACTGGTTCCATGATAGTGAAGTCCCGGGTTCGATCCTCGACTTTTTATTTTCCGCATGATCACGTAACATTTTATTTTTAATTCTTCATTCGCATTTATAAATCAAGCAGTTCCGATCACTACCCCCCCCCCCCTCATTTTACGTACATTTTCCCCCGATATTTATTCACATTGGCCACATATAATCGTATGAAACTTCATTGATATAAATTAATGAATTAAAAAGCAAAGGGCTAAAATAATGTGTTTCTTGGTGACCCTTGCATGCACATGGGTTTGGGGTTGCTCTTCGATTTATTTACACATTACATATTTTTCCAGGAAAACATTTGAAGATAATGTAGTAACAAATAAGGTTTTCTTTTGCTTTTTAATTCATTAATTTATATCAATGAAGTTTCATACGATTATATGTGGCCAATGTGAATAAATATCGGGGGAAACTGTACGTAAAATGAGGGGGGGGGGGATAGTGATCGGAACTGCTTGATTTATAAATGCGGATGAAGAATTAAAAATAAAATGTTACGTGATCATGCGGAAAATAAAAAGTCGAGGATCGAACCCGGGACATCACTATCATGGAACCAGTACGTGTGCAGTAGAGCTCCGGACTCCGCTGAAACCTTCAGGCCGATAAAGCGGTACTAGAGGCTGCTTCAGTGTTGCCACGCGCCGCACGACCAAATCACACGCCGAAAACGCAACTTTTGGGAATTTTTTACGCCCTTCCTATTGCGCATTCGGGAAAACGGCTCAAATTGACCTCTAGAATTGGTCCACAGAGTCTGTAAAAAAAAATTCAGCCCAATCGGAGGCGGCAGGTCCGTAAGTTCCCCTTGTAAGTTGAAACTGAGAAAAAAAAGGTTCACTGGAAAAAAAAACACATCGGATCTAGAGTCCAGACTCTTAAAAACATCCACAAGAAAAAGTACTCTTGATTCAATCAGAATCTAGCTTAAATCAAGAACCAAGCCTCTTAATTTAAGCGGATTTCGTTTTGATTCAAGCAAAAATCCGATTGAATCAAGAGTATTTTTTCTTGTCAATGTTTTCAAGAGTCTGGACTCTAAATCCAATGTGTTCTTTTTCCAGTGATTGAAGTTTTATTCTTACATGAGACTCAATGTAGAGAATAAACTTAAACCCCTCTTTTCACAAACTAAATGCTGGTTTTCGACTCTCAGTTTTTGGCAGGAGAAAATATACGGCTAGTGGAACTCAAAAACATTCTTAACTCAATTTTTTTGAAAGTGTGGGTTGGTTCCTTTCTGATGAACTCTGTCCAAATATACCCTTAACCGATAAAATCGCCCGAAAATCACGTTAGGTACTTTAAGTTTGAAATCCATTCCTTAGCGCGCAATCCGCGTAGTTTGTAACACGCGTCTTCAAATTTCCCGCGTCTGTCGGCAGTTTCTTTAAGTCAAGTCACCGCCGATCAGGTTTGCACAGACAGAGGGTCAGAGGAGTCAGGGAAACCGATCTGGGTAAACAGACGATTTCTGTAACTCGTTATATCGTATGATTTCAATAGTTCTCAAGCGTTTGTTCGCTTTGGTGAGAAGGTAGCTTGCCCATGGCCGAGTGCTCTTAGAATTCGACTTGGCCCTCCTCAGAATATTTAAACGGAAACCTTCACGAATGAGACGGTACGGGAGATCATGGATGCCAAACAGACCATCGTGCATGACATTATGACAAAACAACTCATTTGGTATGGTCATGTCCAGAGAATGGCAGGAGACAGGTTGCCGAAGAAGGTCCTTGACTGGGTTCCTCCTGGGAGAAGACGCAGAGGGCGCCCAATGAAAGGTTGGAGGGAAGGGATTGAAGCGGAAATGTTAAGGTGCTCAATGCCCCAAGATTTGTGGTTTGAAAGAGAGCAGTGGAGGTTAGGGGTCGTAGAGCGCGAGGGAGTGCTGTAAAGCGACTTATATGTATGTACTTTCACGAATCACCTTAAGGGCCTTCCCGAGGAAAGCAGCTGTTTGAGGATCGACTATAATGAGGCCTGTACCATGGATGAATATGTAATATCTTCGTCCATGCCTGTACTCAAGTCGTGTTACCGAAAAACCGCGCTCCCGAAGCCCGAACGCTCTTTCGTAACACCCAAACCCGGCACCCGGATCGGGTCCCTGTTTCACTTTTACCCCGAAAGATCCACCTGCCCGAAAGCCCTCTGACGTCACGGATCGCGATAAGCGCGTCACGGAGGCTCCGACTCCACTTTCAAAAGCCGTGAGCCGCGGGCGGCGCCCCTGGCGGCCGCTCCGGGGACCACGGGGCGAGAGTAGGGCAAGCGGCGCGTTTCTCCCGCGGTGGACGCTAGCGCTCCCTCTTCAGTCTTTCGCCGAACGCGATCAAAAGAAGTTCGTCCCGCCGCGCGTCCGTCTGAACACCGTGACACGATTTCGAAGCGATAAGTGTGCCGATCCGATGGATAGTGGGTATTAGTGGCCTTTCAGTGCGGTTCGTTTTGTGGCGCTCAAAATGCGTTTGAATACGGGTGGTTTCGTGAACGCTATCAAGTTGTTCAAATTGGATGTTAGGATTGTGTTATATTCCTTTGGATTGCTGCTGAATGGAGTACTTTCTCGGGGTAAGTGGTGCCCTGGGCTCTGATACTAGATAATGCTACCGTTCACGGCAAAAGCGCCGTAACCCCACTCAAAATGTTGTATTTTTTCAGGGTTGCCAGTCAGGGAATACGGGGAAAACCGAGAAATGTCAGGGACTTTGTTTAAGTCAGGGAAAACCGGGAAATGTCAGGGAAAATGAAGAAAATGTCAGGAATTTGTTAAATTGCCTTCCGTTGCTTTCTAGAATGAGTATGAGGTTTCGAACAACCAATATTGCCTGTAAACTATTTTCACTTATGTCTTCTGAAACACCTGTCAATCTGCAATCGTCAAGGAATTTCACTAAAATGTATCACGGAAATGTCAGGGAATTTCATTTTCCAAATTCTGTGGCAACCCTTAATTTTTCCAGCACGTGCTGCTCTATTAAAAGGAAATTGGGATGTCGCAAGGCTTCATTTTTTCATGTTCAGCGCCTAATGGTGTCCCGGAGTTGTATCGGAAAGATGAAGGATGATTATTTGTTGGGTTTTTGCAAAACAGAATTTTGTCAGACAAATAAAGTGCGAAGAGTGTCGAATGGAGATACGGCTTTTTCACTTTGGACGGCGGAATGGGGATGGACTGGTTCAGGGGCTCCTAAATTCTGGGTCGCAAAGTTCGTCTTGCCAAAGCTGGGGGATCCCATCTGACATTTCTGGAGAAACCTCGCAGAGGCCTCCCAAACTTCCTTCCGTAACACATATTCTGGAGAGGGCAAGGGGACGATCGCCTCCTAAACTCTCTTGCCAAAACTTTGGGACCCAACGCGACACTTCGTACGAAACTTTGCGGTGCCCCTCGGGGCCCTTTGGAACTCCCCATCTTCTTCGGAAGGGGCCCCCAATGCCCGATTCTCTTTTCGGCGAAATTCGCTCCCTGGTGAAAAGGCCAGTTTACCCCTTTTACATAAAAGTTCTTTTGATACTTCTAATTTGAAGCGCCGAGGATTAGAACCTGCGATCTGCACTTCTGTAGAAAATAAGGTTATGATGGATTTCAAGGGTTCTCAGAAGAATATTATGGTGTGGATCAAAACTTCTCAATGAAGTAATTTTATCTGAAGGGGTGAAAACAGCCCTTATATAGGAGAGTACAGTTTCCCATGGGGTTCAAACAATCATCTCGGTTAAATATTGCAGTTTCATATATCCTCAGCGCCTCATTCTGTTCGTTCTTGATCGTTTGATTAGAAAGTTAAGATCATTCAAAGGCATGAACTCCAAATGGAGAGATCTAAAAGGAAATTCCTTTAATTTTTATAGTCAGGGCGGTAGTGTTGTGGATGAGGCGGTGATACAATGTATTCATCCCATGCGGTAGCCTACTGCCAGTAGAAGATGTCACGATTCTGCTTTCTTATCAGTAGTAGGGATTCCTTTCCGCTGTCTTCGGGAAATTCAGGAGTAAATTAGAAAATGCACTCTCACAAAAGAGGAGCTGAGAGGAAATTTCGATCCCTGAAGTTAAGTGTTGAGAAAAACACGTACCTAAATTTAAAAAAAAAAAAATCTTTAAAAAGGTTTGAATGTCCGAGGTATGCTAGGAAACCTGTTCGTTCTTTTACACTTACAAACAAATGCCACCAATGCTCTTTCACAAGCTTTTGATCACTTTTTTTTTTTTTTAAATTACAGACCTTAGTACATTTTACCTTAGATTTTAGTGAGGTACATATTAATGTTGAACATTTTGTGTTCAGCATATACTAATATAAGTGATTTTCCGAATTTATGAGAAGTTCGATGCCAATTTTTTCATTCCACTTTTTTGAATTTCACACTCTTAAAAAAGATGAGAAATCGTTTTCCAGCCTATAAATATATTTTTTTTTATGTTTTTAAAAATCCAAATTTAAGTAATAGTAAATTTTTCTACCTAAGGCAGGTAATTTTTTAAGAAATTAAAGAAACTGTGCAGTGCTTTACATGTTCGCAATCGGACGCACGCACTTGTTACCCATCGATTTTCTTATAGAATGAGGGATGTGTTCTCGTCGAAAACAGTTTTGCTGTGAAAGAACAAGGCACTTAAAACTGCGCCATGAAGACATTTTTAAAGACATTACGTTGATAATTTCTCCGATTAGGAAACGAAATCTCATTGAAAATCCGCAAAATCCTAAACCGAGGTACCAGTTTTTCTTGTTTCACCGTGGATATGCCTATTGTGGTATTCAACAAGACACTGTGCCTAAATCTTAGTTAGCGGTCAGTGGTTACCTATGCTCGTCCTTCAAATATTTTTGATTCGAATCGTGCGGACTACAATTCAATGTCAAGGGTGAAGAACGATTGGAATCGGTGAAATTTTTTGCTCCCTCGGAAAACTTTCGATCATCGAAGCCAACGTACTTTCTCATCATCGCTCACGGTCACTCTCTTGCTATGATTCTTTAAAAATATAATCATCAAACTGTTTTGCATAGGCTGATTCTTTTGCACGGAGACAGGAATTCGGGAATAGGTTGTTGATCAAAGCTTACAAAAAACTTCCAGTTTGTGTAATCTTTATTATTCCCGTTCGTGACATCCATAAGCCGCGTTGTCTCAACTCTCTCTATAAAGGGACTCTAGGGTTTACCATCGACTACCTCTTTTGAAATCAACTTAGAGGAAGGAGCTTCGAGATGCAAATCCTGCAATTCTGCAGTCAGGCAGTCCGATGCACCTTTCGTTCGTTGGGAGCCGAGTGGGGCAGTGGAATAGAGTTTGTTTTGGCGAGTGCGGGGCGCGGGAACAGGTCTTACTTTCTACAGATGTAATTTAAAGGTAGAAAGCTAAAACTTAGCCGCTCGGTCCGCCCGAGTGTCCGAGACTTGAGTCCGCGCATGGACAAGTCTGCCCCGCGCCGCCGCTACCGTCGACAGTCCGGCTATGTCCTTCCAAGTTTCTACAAAAAGTTAACAGGATTCCGCCGCGACAGGCAGATCCATCAGCTTCCACTATTCGGTCGGGCTAAGGGAGAACGCCATATAAGCTTCTAGACGTTGCCGTATCTTCTTTAAAGGAAAACGAATGTACTAGGAAAGTTGTGAATATTCTTCTTTAAAATTTTCAGACAATTTTGCTCGTAATTTAATCTAAAATATCTGAAAATTTAAAGGGGAAACATAGAAAACTTCCAGATCCATCAGCTTCCACTATTCGGTCGTGCTAAGGGAGAACGCCTTATGAACATTCGGGAGTTGCCAAATTTCCCTTGATAAAACATGTATTTTTGACAACATTCATGCATATATTTCCTTAAAATTTTCAGATATTTTAGATTAAACTGCGTACAAAATTGTCTGCAAATTTTTGAATATAATATTCACAATTTTCTCAGTAAATTCGGTTTTTATCGGATGGAACTTGGAAACGTCTAATGGCTCATGCGGCGTTCTTAGCACGGCATAAGCCTCCAGACGTTGCCGTATCTTCTTTAATGAAAAACGAATTTACCAGGAAAATTGTGAATCTATTTTTTTAAAATTTTCAGACGATTTTGCTAGTAATTTAATCTAAATTATCTGAAAATTTCAAAGAAAAGGATAGAGAACTTCCTTCAAGAATACATGCCATGTTTTATCCTGTGAAATTTAGGCAACTCTCGAATGATCCTGCGGCATTTTTCTGTGACACGGCTATACTGCACCTTATATATTCCAGGCCGCCTCAAAAAATGTTACTTAAGGCAATCTCGAAAAATGTGAAGGCAAAGAACTTTCTGCACCCCTTATTGACTAAGCACATGGGTTGAAAATTTGCAGCCTAGTCAAAAATCAGGCGCGAGTTAATAAATGAATAATAATATTAGACTGTCACTGTCACTGTTTGAAGTGAAAAAATCACTTAAATGATGAAACAAATCATGAAAATTATACATACTGTATCACGAGTGTTTTCATACGTTGTGATAAAATCATTGAAAGTCAGTGACATCCCCGCATTCTTCACCAAAAAACATTCGGGAGATCGAGAAACATCAAGGGAAGGACGTCGAATGATTCGGTGTTTTTATGTACGCAACGCTACGGGGAGTATTTGAAAGGCTTCCGAAAGAGCGCAGGTCATCAGCCACGCAGCCAAATCTCCAGTTCTCTCGAAAAATCCATCACTGAATGAAGTAACTTGAGCCACAAGTAAAAGTAACCACGATACACAAGTGCCCCCTCGATAGTTTACGAGAATATGGTGAACACACTGAATATTTCAACATTTTAAATTTGTAGACGAGTATATATAAAGTCTGTAATTTAACCTCAGCGTCACGATCACACTGGAAAAAAAACCACATTGGATCTAGAGTCCAGAGTCCAGACTCTTGAAAACATTGACAAGAAAAAATACTCTTGATTCAATCGGATTTTTGCTTGAATCAAAACGAAATCCGCTTAAATTAAGAGGCTTGGTTCTTGATTTAAGCTAGATTCTGATTGAATCAAGAGTACTTTTCTTGTCGATATCTTTAAGAGTCTCGACTCTAGATCCAATGTGTTTTTTTTCCAGTGAAGGTTATATTTAGACGCCTAAATTAGTCACCATGGTTTTAGAACTACACATTTTTAATTTCATGGCAACAGTATACAATTGGGCCGCTCTTGAGGTATACGTAACTCCCCAGGGGGAGGAGGGACGAGGAAAGGGTTGTGCAGTTTTGTTTTACGTCTTAAAGGATAGCGACCTATGTCACAAGAGGAGAGAAGGAGAGGACAAAAATTCCGTAAAAATGCGTCACGTAATTTACTCATGAACGCTCCCTCCGACAATAATTTACTCTCAATCGCAACAGATAAATCGAAACGGGGGGGAACGATGGCCAAAAAAATTGTCAAAAAACTATTTTTGGCCATGATCAGAATCAAAATACAGGATACATGATGAATTGATGAGCAAATAGTGATTCTGAAGCTCTTAACGAAGCTGCATGGGATTCGAGCCATCACGGTAAAATCGCCGGTGTTTTTCTTAACCTTGCGTTTAAGTCTCCGGGTAATCACACGACATATCTCTACTCGCCCATTCACAAGGTTGTAAATACTGTTATTTTCCCGCGTTTGGCAGCACTGGCTCGAGGAATCGCGGGGGTTTCACGGCGTGAATGCGGGAGAGGAAGGATGATTTAGCAGTTACAGTATACAGGGATGCCCCCAAAGAAAGGTAGAAAGGGAAAGGCTATAAACTACCCAACCCGAATTGTTCACCGCGCGCCAAGGGAGCGACAGGTGGGCCATTGTGCCCGCTCGAAAAGGCGCTCTGCCGTTCGAGGGTGCCAGATGTCCCGCCAGAAATGAAGGCTTACACTGCCTTGCGAAGGAAGAACGCCGTACGAGTCCTTAGATGTTGCCAAATTTCCTTCGATAAAAACAGAATTTATTAAGAAAATTGTAAATATTTTTCCCCCAGAATTTTCAGACAATTTTGTTTGCAATCTAATCTAAAATATCTGAAAATTTCAAGGAAGAATGTGCTTAATTGCGTCCAAAATACATGATTTATCAAGGAAACTTTGGCAACTCTGGAATGTCCATACGGCGTTCTTCCTTAGCACGGCAGTATAACTATTCAATATGCGACCAAGTGAAAGCTTTCAACCATAGCCACTGCCGTGCTAAGAAGAATCGCCGAAAAAGCATTAAATTTCCTCCAACAAAATGTTTATTTTTAAGAAAAGTTTTGAATACTTTTCCTTGAAATTTGTAGGCACTTTAGATCAAATTACAAACAAAATTATCCAAGAAACTGGAAGAAAAATATTCAAAAATTTTCCTTAAAATTAGTGATTTGTTGAAGTTAATTTGGCAACGCCAGAAGGCTCTTACGGTGTATTCCTTTGCACGGCATTATAGTTTTATATGAGTATTGCAAAATATTGCAGGAGCGGTAAAAAAGTTGTGTGCAATGGGCCTGTTGCAAACTACAGCCAGAGCAAGAAGAAGAGTTATTTCTCACTGATAATGGCTCCAAAAGAGGGGAAAGTCTAAAATACAGTTCTTACTTCACAATCTGCGTCCGAAATATGCCTTTATTTCATTTTCCCTCTTCGAAAGTGATACTGCAGCACATGTGAACGTTTTGTCAGAGGAGTTGTTCCATCCAACCCTTTTTTATTAAATTTTTTAAAGGAAACTAGGTGGCATTTTGTCTTGAAATTGTCAAACAAAGGCTAGGGTTATTTTGTGTTTTACTTCCCGTATTAACCAAACATTTGTGTTGAAATTTCTCTCTGTATAGTTCAATGAGTGCTGGCTTGTCTAAAATAAGTCAATTTTTCCGTTTTCAAATAAGACAAAGCTTCATAAGTGTGACATCACGCGTGCTCATCTCGTAGGTCTTTTAGAATTTTTACAGATTCTGATATGCTTTACTAAGCATATCGCATGAATGACATGATGGAAACCAATGCAAAAACTGAACGTACACCTCTAACCACACCAGATCTCTGTGGTTCCGTAAAAAAATATCTCATTGCGTAAGGCCTTATCTGGTTTTACTTTCATTTTTCCCCGCATGCGGGTCGGATGTCGATGCGTCGGCGCAAATTGAATCCAGACGCCACCCTAATGTAAAGTTAATGCAGAAACGATTAACATCGTTTCCTCGAAAGCAAGACGGTGACTTCCGATTATTCGCCGTCGCAAATAATTCTTCGGATTTCTCTTGGATTGTCACAAACGAACTTTCGGAACCAGAATCGGGAGAACCATTCGTGGAGAGTGAAAAGCAATTGCATCTTTTCGCGCTTTTAAGAGTTTAATTTGTTGGAAATCCCAATCAACAGAAAATGAACTTTCTCAAGCGTTCGTCTATCTACTGCGGGCGAGTGATAACGTTTCGCATTTTCCATCGCGCAAAACCGCAGTTGCGGAAACTTAATTTAATAACCTGTGAATTTTCCATTCTCTCATTGTTACTGAACCAGCGCAGGGTGAAACATTTCCCAGAATTTTGAAATAGCCTTACTGTCTCGAGACATCTCACAGTTTTCCAGGGAATAATTTTCAATCTCATCCTAACATTTCAAGGATTTTAGGCTTTTAGGGTCCGGAAGGACAGCCAACCTATGAATGGACCACTAGACTAGGTACGAATTTCAGCATTCTGATACATGTTTCTCAACCAAAATTTCACGTAAAATACGATGCGCATAGCAAAAGTTACCGAAATCAACTCCTTACGAAGATATTTAATGATTCATGATGCGTGAATTCAAACCGCCCGCTCATGAAAACTCAATGTTCTACGTGTTTCACATCGCGCGCTAAACTTTCATCATGATATTCTCTGCAATATAAAAATCTTGAAACCTCAATCTTGACGCTTTGGCTCAGCTATAGCAAATTTCTTGTGGTTTTAACAACATATAATGGGAAATGAACATTGCTCGATGGAGAAGCTTGCTGAAACCGTTGTAGTGCGCGATTTGACTCGAGTAGAGCTTTGAGCTTCTTGTGAGCGGGCAGTTCAAATTCCTCGTAACCAATGTGAAATAAAAATGTTGAAATCTTCGTTAGGAGTTGGTTTCTGTAATATTCGTTGCGCTAATCGTGTTCTACGTGAAATTCTGGTTAAGAAACATGTATCAGATGGCTTAAATTCGTACCTTGTCTAGTGGTCCATTCAAAGTCTTCAGAGTGATTTATTAATACACTTTTCACGTACGTTTGTAAAGCACGTATTTGACTTAGTTGTGCATAAATTCACTCATTTTGGCGGAAAAACGCTCATTTAGGCATGAACATTCTTGGCAATCTTGGTTTAATTTCGGAATCTGGAGATTAGCATTATATGACACTTTTTCGTGTCGGAAGGTTAGCTGCCTTTTTGGACCCTAAGACCTTCATATTTCGAGATGATCGTACTCTTCCTCTGATTGGTACTCTCGTTTTAGACAACTGTAATTTTTTACGATTTGACTCCCGAGTTGTTTTGGTCCGAGGTCTTTTCCTCGTAAGCAGTTACTAGAGATGGCGATCGATTTTTAATCGATTTTTCGAGCCGAAATCGAGTTATTGACGAAAATCGTTTCCGATGTTGATGTGTCACATAGTTCCTCGGTCCTGTGATACCCGCGTTTCATTTCAAGTTCAGTTTTAGTAGAGATTTTTGGCACCGAACTTGGATTTTCAATTCCGAAAAAAATCGATTTCTTTCATTCAAATTTAAAATTGATTTATTTGAAAAAATCGCTATCCCTGCCGGTCACACTGACACAGGCGTAGTAATGAGATGAGTTCCGATTTATTGACACCGGATGGAGCGTTAAGAGACTGACCGAGAGCATTTTAAGATGGAGGATTAGCTGTCACTCGGCCGAACAATCCGCGACTAATCGGAAGACGGGCCAGTGGATTTCTCAATCGCCGAGGCCTCGTTGGTTGTCGTCGCGGCGACACAACGAGACGAGCGACCGTTGCGTCGTCTCCGCAATCTGCATCAAATCCGTCACCGTTATTAAAATTTGAGTCACATCCGGATTAGGTAACATCCGAAGAGGCATGCGTCTGCTCTCCGCAGGATTCGCCGCCTGTGTGGATTCGAGTCGCCTCCCAGGGCTCCAGGGTGTCTGGCAACCGGGAAAACCTTTTTTCCCCCCAAGGAATTTATTATTGTGTCAGGGAAAGTAGGGAAAACGTCAGGGAATCCGCAAAAATACATGATAAATTATGCATATTGCATAACAACATTGTTCTCGCTTTGAAAAGTACAGCCAAGTAGTGCGTTTTTAAATTTTTACAATTTTTTTTTACTGTTTTATCCAACTAAGGAAGACTGAGTTTTCAGCTGGAACGTTTTAGTTTTATTCGTGAAAATTGGTCTTGTTGCCGCTCTGTAAATTGTTAAATTAATGTATATCTTATCACGGGCTGCGAAGCATCAATCATATCTTTGACTGTTACCCCACCCGATTACATTGCAAAGATTGATGATGCATGGTCTTGAAAATGTATTGTCTCTGTACACAACGATCCAACGATGCCACAAGCCGCATCAACCGTCAATCTGCGACGGAGACTTAAACGCTGGAGTAAGAAAGTGGTCGACGCAATCAAATGTGCGTTATCACCTCGTGGACGTTAGTATTTGACTCGGGTTTTCACTAAGACGATCGAAAGCTAATTCCAGTTTGCCTTCTTGGGTTACTTTGCTTCGATTGTCTATGCGAGGCCGCTAAAATGTATTTTTTCTGGAATCAGAGAAGCGATTAGCGGGATCTTGCGATATTATTGTTATTTTTCGTTAATCAAACAGCTTCAAAGAGGGAGAAACTGAAGTAATCAACCGATGAAAATCTTTTTAGTAGAGCGTGCTCTTCAACGTTACGGCGCATTAAAGATGGCGAATTTTTAAAACTCCGAATAATACAGAAAATGCAGCCAATTTTCGAGTTGTCCATAAACATGAACCATGTAGGTAAATCAACAGTAGAATGCTGAAGTCCCGAAAGTAAAAGCTTCCACCATTGCCAAGATACTGGTGGAGGGTCTCGTGTCTCTGGATGAGACCACGCTCATCCCTGGAGATGCTGCCTACCTCGACGGAGAAGGGGGGGGGCATGTTTCGAAACGTTGCGGCTGTACCGTTGCTTTCGGCTTTAGCTTCTGTTTTTTTTCGCGGACGATTTCGTCGGATCGCAAGCCGATGAAGTAAATTGATCGTTGAGACACTGCGGTCGGCACCGTCCGAAACCAACGCAACGATCGGGGGCTTATCGCAGGAAATCGCAGGATTCGCGAGTCTCGTCACTGTTTCGACATCGCTCCGCGAAATTGGCGCCACCGCACTTCGCTCCGATGCGACCCGAAAAGACCCCGCCGTTGCGTCAGCTCGGTTTTGATGACGGACGAAATCAGGCCGAAAAATTTGCAAAAGGAAACGGCACCGAAGGAAATTAACTTGCTCCGTGACCGTATACACGAAAAAAATTAAATCGCTGATCTTACAATTCAACAATGGGAAAAAAAAACACATTGTATATAGAGTCCAGACTCTTAAAAACATCGACAAGAAAAAATACTCTCGATTCAATCAGATTTAAGCTTATATCAAGAACCAAGCCTCTTAATTTGAGCGGATTCCATTTTGATTTAAGCTTAAATTTGATTGAATCAAGAGTCCGTTTTCTTGTCAATGTTTTTAAGAGTCTATGGACTCTAGATCCAATGTGTTTTTTTTCCAGTGAATTGCTAAAAAAAGTGACTGCAATGTTTCGATGTAGATTTTACAACAGAAAAATGCCACTTCAACCAGCCCCGTGGTTAAATTAGCTTACAATAATACTTAAAGTAGCATTTTTTTTGGTTGTGAAATATACGTTGAAACGTTGCAGTTACTTTTTTAGCAATTGAATCGTTAAATCGGACATTTAATTTTTTTCGTGTACTTCAGGGATTTTATGGTGAAATATTTTATGAAGAGTATGGGTAAAAGGGCACTTTCTCCAAAACTACAGTCTCGATGACACAGCTCTTGGTGTGATTTTGAATCGTTATATTCTCTCCTTACGGCCTTTACCCCTCAAATTTTAAGTCCAGCCCTGAGATCCTTCAGGAGCATTAAGAAATGTGTTCTTTATGGCAACTTTAAAGAGTCAAACAGGCATTTGCTCAAAATTTACTTTCTTACTAAAACAGTTCACGATGTGAATTTTGGAAATTCGGTCAATTTTCGGAAAGGGGGGGGGGGTCTGAACCGCCTCCTTCGGAAAATTATCCTGCCGGCCCCCCTCCCCTATCTTTTAAAACATTTTAGCTGGAAATCTGAAAAATATTTGAGTGTCCAAAATTGACGGAGTTTTACCTTTCTTCCTTCGATTTTTCTTTAGTGATTACACTATTTGCCCCTGAAGTATGATGTTGGGGGGGGGGGATATGCTATTTTGGCCCCCTCGGATCCGCTTCACTGCCGTGCCATGGAAAAACGCTGTATGAACCTTCAAAAATTGCCAAATTTCCTTCGACAAATCTCGAATTTTCGGGAATATTTAGAAACATTTTTCGTCCGATTTTTCAGGAAATTTTATTTGCAATTTGACCTAGAACATCTGAAAATTTTAAGGAAATTGATGCATAATTTCCCTCAAAAGTAATATTTTCTGAGAGGAAAGGGTACATCTGAATGCTCAATGCTCATCCGGCGTTCTTCCTTAGCAGCAGCACTGTCAAGTATAATGGGTCATTATTTCCGAGTTTAATGATACCGAGACAGACAATCTTAGCTATGTTGAATTGAACAGATACTTATTTCTTGGCTATGACTTTTTTTTGCGATGCGGCAACGATAGATTGAAGTCGACCGATGATCACAAATCGCCCAAATATCTCTTCAATAATCGATCAGGAAACACACTCGCTCCAGAAGAACGGCAACCGATGCGAGGATGCCAGCCAGTTATCGGTTTCTACCGTCCTACTTTTCCGCGTTTTTCACTCTTATCCGTTCCGTACCACTAATGAAGCGTCAATGAAGCTGAAACAAAGCCGCCGGCCGCTCTGATCCCCGAATTAATCAAGCATATTAGTTTCATTTTCTAATCGCGGGGGAGGCGCATCCTCGACGCCCCTCCCCTCCCCCCTTCGCCCGTCCGTTGCATGGATGCAGAAGTAGGTTATGAATCTCTACGCCAATTCCTGGGCAAACGCGTTTCTTTTTGCCCGCAGTCCCGTGTGAAGAGAGGAAATTCAAAATATCTTCGGCAGCGTATCTTGCACTGAAAAAAAAATCTCGGTGTGTTTACTAAGAAGAGGGTAAAATTACCAAGAATTTAGGGTCCTATTTGATCCCAGTTTTTTCTTAAAAATTACCATGTATGGAATTGGTAATTTTACCGGGAAATCTCGGTAAAATCATTGAACTTTCTCGGTAATATTACTGGACCTCGGTAAAAACGCCAATATTATTTATCGACTGTGGTAGAATTACCGAGATAAAATGGCAAAGTTACCAAGAATTGATTACCGATAAAAGTGGTATTCTTACCTGAAAAAGGCAGTATAAATACCGGTTTTTAGGCAAGCTTACCAGTCTGTCTTGGTAAAATTACAATTAATTGGTAAAACAAGTGAGATGGTAAGGGTACCAACGGACTTTGGTAAAAACGCCGAGAATTTTTTTCAGTGTGTTGGAGCACCTGCGGGCTGATTGTTAAAATTGATAGACAAAGCTATAGACAAGAAGGCAAAAGGGATACGCAGGGATCCTACTGGTGGAAGCGGGTGGTTTCAATGGACTAAGAAGGTAGGTAATAAACTAACGGTAACCCACGAGAGAACCCTCAGTTAGACCATCATTTTCTTCCTTAGTCTATAAGAACCACCCATTTCAACCAATTAGATCGATCCACACTCCTAATGTCTTCTTTATCTATAGCTATGTCTATCAATTTCAACAATCAGCCCGCTGGCCCCTCCGATAAGCGATATATTTCCAGAGGTAATGGAGAAAAAACAATGTTGCCAAACCGTTGGGACCGCCAATTGCGGGAAGTCCCTTAAATTCCCCCCCGCACACATTCATTCATATACTTTTCTTGCCTGCCATCCAGCTTTTCCGGGGCTCTCCAGAAATGCAGGGTTGCTAATTGTACTTATTAAACCAGTCAAGTGATGATCACCAACCGTTGCCAGTTTCACACAAAAATCCTAATATTCGGCCCAACAATTCAATGTCAATCGTGGTTTCAATCAATGTTTGGCAAGGGGGCGATCGAAAGTGGTTGGTCCTTGCGGGACCCGTGAGAAGCGGCACGAGAAAGTCGTTGTCGCCGCGCGCGATCGGGAAAGAAAAGGAAAAGCTGGAGCAGAGATGACGTGCATGGTGGCCGACGCGCTGGAAACTGGTCCTTGACCAATGGCGATGAGCAACCGAACCGCTGTCCGTTGACTGTTGAGCCTCGACCGATGGACGGTGGAGGCGAGTGTAAAATCAACGGATCCAGTCAATGCCCACGGACCTCCGGGCACCTCTGGCATACCGCCCGAATGTTTCCGAAAGAGACAATACGTTACCCGGCTGACGAAAGGGCGTAACCACACATAGAGATGAGCCCGGAAAAGCCTTGAACCTCATGGATAACGGGATTCATTGCACCACTGAAAAAAAAGGTGCTTGGCTCAAGCATGATGATTCTTGACTTTGCCGCAAGAAATTTCTTTATCCTGATTTAAGCTGAATGGAGATGTTGCATGTGTGAGGAATTTGCGATTTGACTGTTGATTCCTATGTAAAAGTTCGCGAGAAACACGATGGACGATGGTGCCCCTGGTTTTCTCTGAAATCAACTCCCAAGCTCAAAAAAAGCTCTCAAGTTGAGGCCAAAATGGAGGGGATATCCCGGATCCTGAGAGTCCACCTCTACATCAAGACAAACTCTCCATGCAAAGATCGGGAGCAAATATATTAACAGTGATGCCGTGTTTTCCGTTTTAGAGTCCCCAAATAAAGTGGCAGCCCTGTCAATGTAGTTGCTCCCTATCTTTGCATAGAGAGTTTCTTTTGATGTAGAGGTGGACTCTCAGGATAGCGTGGGATATCCCCTCCATTTTGGCCTCAACTTAAGAGCTTTTTTTGAGCTTGGGAGTTGATTTCAGAGAAAACCAGTGGCACCATCGTGTTTCTCGCGAACTTTTACATCAGAATCAATAGTCAAATCGCAAAACCCTCACACATGCAATATCTCCATTGTGCCTTTACACAAAACAGCGCGCGCTTGATAGTTTCCGCCTACACAAGCAGCGCGCACTTAAAAGACTTCCATCACATAAAGCGCTTGATAGTTTTTCTCCCAAAAGCATCCCATTGAAAGGCATCCTGTTTGATGTGGAAAAGGTTTGGAAACTGTAAATCGGGAGTTTCAGGTTTTTGGTTCACTACTTCCGGAGCGAAAATCCGATTTTCCTGAGCTAACAGCAGTGGAGGGCATGACCGCAGGTATCCGAATGGAATGCGTTCGTCGAACGGGCACCGGGAGCACCATAAAATTTGATATTTTGATTGTAGGGCTCCGCAGATGAGTCGCATTATATTGAAACCTCCCGAGCATTTTATCTCGTGAACCCTGGAATATGAGCATTCTGCAGGCCTGGAGTACTCAACAGTAAATACACTTGATCGGTTTTAACTTTAAGCGATTCGGTTCGACGTTGCTGTCAATGGCTCCGTTGCCTCGCCGTTTACTACCGCGCAAAGGAAAAACGCCGTATGAAGCTTCGTAGTCGCCGAATTTCCTTATTTAACACACGAACACTCAAGAAAATTTTTGATTATTTCCCGTCCAACTTTACAGAGAATTTTCTTCGAAAACATGAGCTCAATTAACTAAAAATTTCAAGTAGCAATATTCTTATTTTTCTCAAAAATTAATTTTAAAAGCACAGGAAAAAAACACATCTAGAGTCCAGACTCTTGAAAATATTGACAAGAAAACGGACTCTTGATTCAATCAGATTTAAGCTTAAATGAAAAGGAAATCCGCTCAAATTAAGAGGCTTGGTTCTTGATTTAAGCTTAATAATCTGATTGAATCAAGAGTATTTTTTCTTGTCGATGTTCTTAAGAGTCTGGACTCTATAGATCCAATGTCTTTTTTTCCAGTGAGGGGAAGTTGGCAACGTACGAATGTTCATACGGCATTTTACCCTAGCATGATAGTATGAGCCGCGGTATTTTCAATGATCTCTTTCGATTTCAATAGGCGCGTCAGCGTGTTGCGTTTCGTCAAAAACCGCACATCATCAATATTTTTAAAGCGTATATACGCGTTTCTACCTGGGTTTGATAATATCTATTTCATGCCCGTGTGATTTACCGTCGCCCGAATCAGAAACCGCGTATCCTAGCGATTCTTTTACCGGATTTACGCGTTTTTATTCGTGGCACTTAAATACACCGTCCGACCATTGTTCGTGCATGCGAAACGCGTCACACTAGTTATGTCGGTCGTGGTTTCGCCGATTCTGGATCTGCATGCCCCTCGAGGAGAAATCGTGTAACTTAAAAGGATATAAGGATATTCAGGGTACTTGAGTTGTTTTTGCTGAGCAAGACGAGGATGGGTCCAGTCGAGCTGCATGAGAATCTGAGCGATTCCGAGGCGGAAAACCATAGCGTCCGCGCGAGGGAAAAACCATGCCCCCATTTTTTGGTTAGACGTGACGGCCGAACTGTTTATTCGCACCGAAGACGAAATCAATCGATAATTCGTCGTTTCCCTGGCAAAAGGATGTTACTCAATGCTGACATGGCGAGATTGCACGAAAAACTTCAATTTCTGACGAGATGAAATTCCTGTCGAAATTCATGACTGAGGTCTCCATTTTTTTCTGATCAGAAGAAAAAGCAGTGAACTTTTCAGTGAGAAACGCCCAATTAAAAGTTTACTACGCGACTTGCAGCAAACTTCTTTTTTTCACTCCTTCTTTACGTGTCTGACAGTGGGTGGGTGAACGGGACTTGTGCCGCAATCAAAGGAGAGGAAAGAAAAAAGTAGTAGTAAAAGAAGAGAAAAATAATTTGAAGAATAGGAGGAGAAAGAGTAGAAGAAGAAGTAGCAGAAGGAATAGAAGAAGAGGACGAAGAAGGAATAGAAGAATAAGACGAAGAAGAAGTAGAAGGGGAAGAAAAGAAGGAAACAAAGTAGAATAAGTATAATGAGAAGAAGAAGAGGAGGAGGAGGAGGAGGAGGAAGTAGAAGTAGTAGAAGAGGAAGAAAAAAAGAAGAGGAAGAGAAAGAAAAAGAGGAAGTAGAAGAAGAAGAGAAAGTAGGATAAGAAGAAGTAAAAGAGACAGAAGAAGATAAGGAGGAGGAAGTAGAAGAAGAAAAGGAAGACGAAGAGGAGGATGTAGTAGAAGAAGAAGAAGGAAAAGAAGAAGTAGAAGAAGACGGAGAAGAGGAGGAGGACGAAGTAGAAGAAAAAGAGGAAGAAGAGAAAGGAGGAGAAGAAGAAGTATATGATGATTTTTTTTTCAAATATTTCTCTATAATTTTCACGAAGACATCAAAACTGTTCCTCCGGGTTTCCCAAGACTCGCCCCATATTTCCTCGTTCCGACCCGTGCTTACTCGAGGAGTGTGTGAGTAGCCATGTGCGACCGGGAAGTTTTTGAGTTTGACGAGGACGCCGCGGTGGGCGCCGAAGCGCGGCGGAAAGTGGCCGTATCCCCGGCCGGATCGCCCCGAAACTCACACGTTCCCAGGAGAAAAATGACGCGTAATTAAAACTTAAAACGGTGGGAGCGGCAACGCTGGCGGTGTTTGCGGTTGTGCCGGACTGAAAGCGATACCGTTAGCCTCTCCACGTCCGAGTCCTAGGCGGCGCGTTGCCATGGAGACACGGCCGCGGCCGAAACAGGTTGATCGGCTCGGATTTGGATCGATTAGTGGTCCCCCGAGACCCCGAGGACTTATCTCCCGTCCTGAGGAAGAACCTCGTATGAGCATTTGAATGTTGCCGAATTTCAGCTGGTTTAGTACAAATTTTTCCAGAAAATGGGTAAATTTTAGTTTTTGGGTTTTCCAGGAAGTTTTCGTGTAATTTACGTCACTGGATGTAAAAATTCTAAGGAAATAATTGCAAAATTGTTTTGAAAAGAAAATAAAAAGAGGCAGAAGTAGGAGGAGAAGTAATAGTAGTAGAAGAAGAAGGAGAAGGAGAATAAGTAGAAGAAGAAAAAGTAGGAGGATAAGTAGAAGAAGAAGAAGTAGGAGGATAAGTAGAGGGAGAAGAAGAGGAAGAAACAGAAAAGAAGCATAAGAAGGAGAAGGAGAGGAAGTAGAAGAAGTAGGAGGAGAAGTAGAGGGAGAAGAAGGAGAAGAAGAGGAAGAAAAAGAAGCATAAGAAAAAGAAGGAGAGGAAGTAGAAGAAGCAAAAAGAAGAACTTCGTATGAGCATTTGAATGTTGCAAAATTCCGGCTGATATAATCCGATTTTTTTAGAAAATGCCTAAATTGAACTTTTTAGATTTTTCAGGAATTTTTCGTCGGAATTTACACCACTAGCTGTTAAAAAAGTTTTAAGGAAACACTTAGATAATTGTTCTGAAAAGAAGAACAAATTTTTTGACATTTGGCCACATTTTAATGTAATAAGGTGTGTTTCCCAGTCGAAGGAATGTAACTCTACCACGAGAAAAATCAGAGAAAATTTTGTTGACTAATCCCCAAGCCTCTGCCGAAAAAAAGTTCAATTTTCAAGGGGAAACTTGGCAACACTGGAATATAGTCACGTTCCTCCGTACAGGAAACTACGAAATGACTGAGAGTAGGGTCTTCTAGGGGTTGGGCCGCGTAGCGACCGCGAAGCGCACCCCCGCGTAAGTATCAAGGTTACTTCTTTCGCTGACTCCATTCAGTTGGAAATTACCGGCTTCGCGTACCTTCAATTTTAAATGTAAATAAACTCCATTGAATGCGATGAGCGGGTAGCATACCTGGCACGGCGTCGAGAAGTGCTCAATGAAATTTGAGAATCCTTTCGTGACACGTCACGCTGTCTGGAGAAATGTTAACAATAGCCTTAGTTTCGGTGGAGAGTCCCATACTACGAGGTGCAGGCTTGCCAAATCGGCCGATATTTTTTCTGGCCTGCAGTTACCTCCTGATGTGGAATCAGGACATTTCGACGCCCTTCCGACGTAAGGGTGAATCTCAATTTCCACATGAGCCCTGTTTCACATAAAAAGCTTTGCTTTCGGGAGTTCATGCAGAAACCGAGGTACGCCCTTACGTTAGAGGAGCGACGATTTGGCGGGTGTGCTGCGGCGGTTCCTTCGCAAATTAGCATTCATACGCGTTAAATGCCTCGTTAGAGCGCGGATGTCAATTCTTTGGTAAATTCCCTTTTTTAGGGACTGATAAGGATTTCAGTAAAAATTGAGTATGTACATAGGATTTGCTTGTGGGTATCATAGTATGTGCAAGTCTCTATTACAACGAGCTGTAGGGCGCTCTGCGACGCCTACCCGCCACAAGAATCTGTCATTGTAGAGTTTTTGGCAGATCCAGCAAATTGGTAACATTGCATATTCTCCATCCAGACCTATGGAAATACATCGAACCTTGTAGGGGCCAGGTGCTCCGACAAGAATCGATTTTTCAGCATGGGTTTATACGGAGGAAATCCAGTGTTGCAAAATTGCTGGATCCGCCTCTGTAAGAGATCCACCGGAAGCTGGCATCTCTCCATCTCATAGTTCCATAATCATAGACCCTTTTGATTTGATTTTGTTTATTTTCACAGTCACTTTTATCATGAGCACGTCCAGTCGAATGAATTTAACCAGAATCGGTAATTAAATTAACTGCATTTTATGTTGCTTAATTTTCCTTTCGTGTTTCGTTTTTTAAACAGAATTAAGGAACTGAATGCCCTGAAACTTCCTCTAAATTTCCCTCCGATTATGGAAAATTAATATTCACAGATTCTTAAGGCAGCATGTTGTCAAGTTTCACAATGAAAATGTAAAAAAGAAGAAATTAGGCAACGCCTCATGTAGTTAGGCCGATAGTGAGGAGACTCAAACACCCTAAGCACCATCAGGTTTTGGCAGTAAGATAGTGGAGAAAGTTCCTCATTATAAGAACCTGAACCCAATTATTGAAGTATTGAGTTCCCAAAATCTTGGTTTTAATTTTACAATTGGTGCCTGAATTGTAACCATTCAGCGGAAAAGGGACTGTACTGATGAGCAACTCAGAATCTAATAATTGGATTGCATTTAGCAAAAAAGAACCACTAGCATTGCAATGTTGCTAAAATTGTGCAACTTCTTTTGTCTTGGAGGAAAAACCCGATTATCCATTAATAGTCTCTATTTTACTCGCTAAAAACTGTGAATTTAAGACAAAAATTACCATCTAAATTTCATAGTTTTTCACGATTTCCGCAATTGTATTGCAAAGAATGAAGTTGCACAATCTTAGCATCATTGCAATGCTAGTGGTTCCTTTTTGCAAAATGCAATCCAATTGATACTATTGTCGTGGGCAGTTTTTTTGAACGTCTCATCATTAGTCTAAACTTAGACCTTAAAAAACCTATGCTTTGAATTTTTTTTTTTTTTTTCATTTTAAATTCTACACTGTCTACAATGGGATTCTGAGATCTTGCAACCGCGATGTGAAAGTGAAGGTTAAGTAGGAAAGAGGCGCGTTTGCGTTGGTTTTACGTATTTGTTCTCAAGACACTGGAGGTGTTAATTTGAAGGGTTGCTGGGAACCACGCCGCTTTTAATAATGGACCAACAAACATCTCTTGACACACATTGCCAGAAGCGCGGAAACGAAGTCTACGAACTGTCGAATTCGGGGAAAGTTGCCGAGAATAGATTCATCACTCGCCGCACGGATGTTGTCAGTGGCGTGGCGTGCTTTGCGATATATCGATTGTTATGCCGTTTAAACCTATGGAAAATGATCGGCAAAGAGGGTGTTCGCAGCGAACACCTTAATAATCGACTCTTTACCATAGGTTTAAATGGCATACCAATCGATAAATCGCAATTCACGCCACGCCACTGGATGTTGTACTAAGAGAGTGCCGAGTTGGGTGGAAAGAAATTATGCCTTCAGAGATCATAATTATTATCAGCTCATCGATTGCCTACATTTTCATATATTACGCATATCATACCTGGAGATCAGTGGCGAGGCGTGAATGATCGATTATCGATATCTCCCCATTTGAAGCTGTGGCAAAGAGTCGAGTATTAAGGTTTGGGTTGCGAAGCCTCTGTTCATCAATCCTTTTACACAAGTTTAAAAGGTAGATCCATCAATGTATCTCAAAGCACGTCACACTGGGGGGAAAAAAAAACACATTGGATCTAAAGTCCAGACTCTTTAAAACATCGACAAGAAAAAATACTCTTGATTCAGTCGGATTTTTTCTTAAATCAAGAACCAAGCCTCTTAATTTGAGCGGATTTCCTTTTATTTAAGCAAAAATCTGATCGAATCAAGAGTATTTTTTCTTGCCAATGTTTTCAAGAGTCTGGACTCTAGATCCAATGTGATTTTTTTTCCAGTGCACGCCACTGCTGGAGATCTGCCTAACCACTATTAGTTATTTTTTTATCAATTGACAGAAACAGTCCTCAGATGACGTAAGTCCTCTGATTATATAAAATTGCATAGAGTAATTTTATAAATTTGATTTTTTGTGATTTCTGTAAAATGTGAGGATTTGCATGGTTTAGCATGCCGGCCAAAGGAAGAAAATTCATGACGAAACCACGATTGGCATTGTCCGGACTAGCAAGTTTGTTTTTGTAACTTAGCGTTTAAGTCTCTGCACCTATATATGTTTAGAGGGTCGTAAGTAAGAGTTAGAGTATTAGATTCTTACTAGCTAATAATTGTGTCTGATAAGGAGGGATGTAATGCATTTTTTTTTTTTTTTAAAAAACAAAAACCTATCCACGCCATTGAACATTTTGGAAACCCCGTCGGTTTTGGCAAGAACTTCGGCAAATCCAGTCTGACACAATCGAAAATTTAACACTTGTGAGACCCAATGCAGAAGGCTTCATAATCCGTCATCATCTTTATTTTTTCTTCTTTAAATCGAACTTTCTATCTCTCATAATTTTTTATTCCTCGTGACATTATTTTAATATGTATGTATTTTCTAAAAAAATGTATACTCTTAACTGATTATTTTATTTCTTTCTTGTTTCAGGTAAGTGGACAGAAATGGAGAATTACTTCAAATTAAAATCGCAAAGTACGATTTTTAAGCAACTTCCCATTCTGATTGATCCGTATGTAAGCAAATTTCAATGCCTATTCTTCATAATTTATTGTACGTGACTTTGTGTTAACGGGAGTTAACGTGACTTAGTCTTTTAGGTTTACTCCGATTAAATGTCTCGAGTTATTCGATAAGACATTCTTGAAATCACCTAAACTTTTACAGCTTATTTGACGAAACTTTTGAAATTAGGTACGAACTACGAATGACGAATTTCCCTGAACTTTTTATTTAATTGATCTCATTATAAAGTTTTGAATTTAACTTTACTGGACTCTCGAATGAGCATTGAGTTTTCATGAGCAGGTGGTTTGAATTCACGCATGAAGAATCATTGGGTATCTTCGTGAAGAGTTGATTTCGGATATTTTCGTTGTGCGCATCGGGTTCTACGTGAAATTTTTATTGCGAATCATGTATCGGAATGCTGGAATTCGTACCTTGGCTAGTGGTCCATTATCAAGTTAACATGACTAAACCTCAAAAATGAAACGTAACGTATCTTTTATACGTAACGTAACTTTTTTGATCAACGTAACGTCACCTTTTTTATTAGCGTAACGTAACTTTTTTGATTAAAGTAACGTACCGTACCTTTTTATACGTAACGTAACTTTTTTTTATTAACGTAACGTCACCTTTTTGATTACCGTAACGTAACTTTTTCGATTAAAGTAACGTAACTATCGGAGCCATCCCGACTCAAGTAACGGCCGTCGGTCGTGGAGGCTCGCACACTTCCGGGCTCATTAGCATCCTCGGCAGACAACCGCAATTAGTCGGCCGCGGTCGGTCGTCGAAGAATAACCGTATTGACGTCAATCCGAGCGGACCCGACCGGCCACGATCGGCGACCAGTCCGATTGTGTGCGTAACACCCGAGGTGTTACGTCCAGACGTCGCGGTCGTCCGGTTTTATGGCCTGTGAAGCTGCTTTCGCTTCGGCGAGAGAAGAGAAAACCGGAGGAAAGCTCATGGAAACCCTGAAGATGGAGCTTTGAGATTTTTCAGGCCCTCAGTGATACATTCTCAGTCATCAAATACGCTATTATACTGAAAAACAACACTGGTAAAAAAAACCTCTTGGTTCAAGAGTGCAGTTTCTTGTCGCCAAATTTAAGAGTCTGGACTCTTGTTTCAATGCAAAATCTGCTTGAATCAATGCAAAATCCGCTTGAAACAAGAGTTCAAGACTCTTAAATCCGGCGACAAGAAACTGCACTCTTAAGTCAATGCACCGCGGCATTGGTCCAAGAGGTTTTTTTTTTTACCAGTGAAGTTGTTGAAGTAGCAATCCAATTGTTAAAAATCCGCGCGACAACTCTTGAATGTTGTCATGAATACTCTGCTGTTAAAGTAACATCCTAGCTACTTTGAATTAACAACCGTAGCGTTCATATCAACATTCAAGAGTTGTCCCGCAGATTTTTAACATCCAGGATGTTACCTCAGCAGTTTTTTTTTTCCCCCGGTGTAGTGGTGACGTCATCATTAGAATTTTCCATTTTCTCGAATTGGATCCAAAAAATAACAATGACGTAACGTCTTTCAATGCTACAATTGGAAAAAAAAATCGATTTATATCGCTTCTCTGTGACGTGCGATAATGATGGCAATAGCCCGCTCTGGACGCTCAAACTGGAGGTTCCAGGAGTCTAGGGGCATCGATGCGAATGTTGACTGTCGGACATTCACAAAAACAGTAAAAAACGGCACAATTTTCACATTTCTAACAAAAAATGAGGAAAAGCCGAATGTTACGGTGAATGTTGTTTCCGGAGAGTTGGTTGAAAGGCCTGGATACACGCTCAAATTTCCATCAATTTCCGATCAAATGGAGACTGGTGCGTAGCATCTACCATCAAATTTTTGCGGCTTGCAAAAATTTGACCGCCATTTTTGTCATCATTTTGATCAGAATTTGACGGAAATTTGAGTGTGAACGAAGGCCTGAAAGGTCATCTTCCCGCGGACCTTTGAAGTTCAACAGTCAACACCCGCATCGATGCCCCCAAACTGAACCTCCAGTCTGAGCGTCTGGAACGGGCTCATGAGAGCCGTTCTACTGAGGTCTCATTTTAGCAGTGCAGTTTTATCAAAACGTTTAGAAGAGAGCTTTCGTCAAACAGAAAAGGAGATAGTAGAAAGCCTTTGTTCTATTCCACCGCGTGCTTCGACTCTTCCCTCTACAAATTTCTGTGTCTCAATATACGAGGGGTCAATTTCAATCAACTCGATCCGTGCATAGCTTCACACCTCGGAATGGTTCCGAAAGTTGACGCAATCGTCGGCGGAATATCAATTAACCGTTCGATTCCTCCGACCGCATTTCCTCGGGGGCTTTGAAGAGCACTGACACCGGAGCAGTCGATGCCCCTCATGCGAGAACATCAGATGCGCAGTGTATCATCAATGGAGTATTCGTTGTTTTCGCCGAGAGGGCCTCATTTGCGAACTCCTTTGCATCGATATTCACGGTGCCGCTCGGTCGACCGCCGGGCGAATATTAATCCGAGCTGTCGCGTGTCACACCTCCGCGGTCTCGAATCGATTAGTCCACTTTCTCGGTGCATTGACTTTCGTCCGACGTTTCGGAAATCTTTGTCGCCCGATCCCGACTCAATGTCGAGAAGAGCCATGTTTATTGATACATGAATATATGCACTGGAAAAAAAACACATTGAATCTAGAGTCCAGACTCAAAAAAAAACATCGACAAGAAAAAATACCAAGAGTATTCAATCGGATTTTTGCTTAGCTCAAGAACCACGCCTCTTAATTTGAGCAGATTTCCTTTTGATTTAAGCAAAAATCTGATTGAATCAAGAGTATTTTTTCTATTCAATGTTTTCAAGAGTATGGACTCTAGATCCTATGTGTTTTTTTCCCAGTGTTTCGTAAACGTGCTCCTGACCACGTAATCGAACCTGTTGATTCTGTTCGAGAGAGTGAAACCTATCAACAGTTCTCTAAACAGGCCACCGGGCTGTGATTGGTTGATGAAAATACCAACTTCTTTAGAGCGCAGGACAACTTCGCCGTGCTAAGGAAGAACGCCGTATGAGCCTTCAGGCGTTGCCATATTTTCTTCAATAAAAACAAGATGTATTTGGGAAAATTGTGAACATTCTTCCTCAATTTTTTCGGACAATTTTGTTCGCATTTTTATCTAAAACGCCTAAACATCTAAAATGTTTTACCTAGGGCAATTTGGTAACTCTCGAATGTTCATACGGCGTTCTTCCTTTGCATGGCAGAACAAAACTGTCCACGGATTCCGTGAACAGTAGACGAACGAAAATTTACTTATTCGCGGCTAGCGAACCGGAATTTCCAAGCTCGGCGATTGTCACGCTTTTCCTCAACACTGATAAGCCGCGTCGAGGGGGCTTATCTGAAGGAGCCTCCGAAACCTCCCCCTCCCCACCGGCCCGCTCGGGGGGTTTTGACCCCCGATCGGCGGCCGGCGCTGGGAGCGTCGCGGCGCGGCGCCGCAGGCCGAGGCCGCGCGCTGCGAGCGTCGACTCGCGGTTCAAGTTCGGTCAATGTCGAGATTATGCATGACCTACTACCAGTTCTCAAGTCCGCCTGATCCCGGTCGCCACCCCACCCCGCGCCCGCCCGCCGAGCTCAGGTGCCGAGCCATCGGATTCGCATTCTACTTCTACCTGCCCAATACGCAAGAATCACGCATATGAGCAGAGACGGTGGATTTTACAGACCTCGCACTATCGAATGTCGATCTAGCCCGTTCCAGACGCTCAAATTTGAGATTCAGTCTCCGGGCGTCTTTGCGTTGCGTTTGTTGACTGTTGAACATTCACAAAAATATAGTCTCTTCATACCCAGAGTTAAGACAATTCAATTTTGGTTGGCCAAAGAGTACCTTTACAGACAGAATATGGCTATTCGTATATTTTTACTACAGGAAAACTGTGCCACTTCTCGATTGGTCAACGAGTTTTTAGGCTTCATGATGGTCTTACGGCCGTCCATAAACCAACAAGATGGCGACTTACCGTAACGTTGATAAGAAGCTTAAATTTGAAAAAAAATTTCAATTATACGGCAGTAACAAGTTAATCTGGCATATCTGCGAATAACACATGAAAAACACACGAAAACACGGTAAAATTGCCTTTTGCCCTCATCACAGGAGGATGCGAGATGTGCGTAACCTCAAATTTGCTTGCTGATAGCAGCCATCTTGTTTGTTTATTTACGGCCGTAAGAACATCGTGTCAGCCTATTTTCACGCGACCAATGAGAAACCGGCACAGAAATAGCCATTCTCTGTCTATAAAGGTACTCTAGGTAGGGTAAGGACTTTTGGGACACACTGGAAAAAAAATCTCAGTGTATTTACTAAGAAAAGGATAAAATTACCAAAAATTCAGGGTTCTATTTGATCCCGGTTTTTTCTCGGTAAAATTACCATTTATGGAAGTGGTAATTTTACCGAGAAATCTCGGTAAAATTATTGACTTTCTTGGTAATTTTACTGGACCCCGGTAAAAACGCCAATATTTTTTATCGATTGTGATAAAATTACCGAGATAAAATGGCAAAGTTACCGGGAATTGATTACCAACAAAAGTGGTATTCTTACCTGAAAAAAAAAACAGTAAAAATACCGGTTTTTAGGTAAGCTTACCAGTCTGTCTTAGTAAAATTACCAATAATTGGTAAAAATAGTGAGATGGTAAAGGTACCGACGGACCTTGGTAAAAACGCCGAGAATTTTTTTTCAGTGCACACTGTATGATCTTGGAGACTCTAACGCTTGGTAAGAAAAATGAACTTGCGTTGATTGACCACACAACGCTGTAACTGAAAGTTTTTGATCGTGGTAGTCACCTCTTCTGTTTTTTTATGAAATGTTTGTCAAGTTCTGAATTCCCCATTTACATCCACGTTAATGGAATACATAGACAAAGTTCAAGATATCATGGTGGCATGCTTGCTTTGATCACAAATTTTTCTTAGTCGCGTAAACGGTTGCGATTGGTCCGCGCTGGAGCCTCGGTAAGACGGCAACGGAGTAATTGGTCGGAGCACGTATCCGAGAGCCCATTCACATGTTTCACGTAGAGTGAACGCACCGCAAGATTACCCCCGTCGTCCGCAGGATCCATCCGAGAACGAGTGCATAATGGATCCTACCAGCGCCTCCTCCGACGGGACTGCAGGGCGAGCATCGCAATCCTTCCGATCGTTTTCAATCACAACATCACGCCTCCGAGTCCGGCGCTCCCGCTCCGTCTCACACCCGTGCCTTGCGATATATCGATTGATCTGCCATTTAAACCTATGGAAAAGGATCGACGAACAGGGTGCTCGTAACGAGCGCCTTAATAATCGATTCTTCACCATAGCTTCAAATGACGATATATCGATAATCTATCATTCAGGCCTCGCCACTGTTAATCGATACTTCACCACAGCTTAAAATGAAGACATATTGATAATCGATCATTCACGCCGCGTCACTTTTAATCGATACTTTACCACAGCTTAAAATGAAGGAATATCGATAATCGATCATTTAGGCCTCGCCCCTGTTAATCGATACTTTACCACAGCTTCAAATGACGAAATATCGATAATCGATTATTCAGGCCTCGCCACTGATAATAGATACTTTACCACACCTTAAAATTAAGAAATATCGATAATCGATCACTCACGCCGCGCCACTGTTTCACACCAGGACCGATCGGTGATCAGTGGTGATCGCCCATCTGATCTGCGCTTCGTTGCGTCACTCATGCGGAGTGTGATCGTGAGCCGATCGTCAACGCTAAGGAATAGCGCCGTATGAGCCATCAGTTGTTGCCAAATTTCCGCCGCTAAATCACAAATCTTCGAGAAAATTCGTGACATTCTCACTTTCAGTTTTCTAGAGGATTTATTTCGTAATTTGATCTAAAAAGCCTGAATATTTCAAGGAAAAATATCCATAACTTTCCTCATAAATGTATGTTTTCAGAGTGGAAACTTGGCAACATACGAATGCTTCCACGGCGTTTTTACTCAGAATGACTGAACGATAGCGTGTTACCGAAGAGAGCTGTAATGACCAAATTTTCCAAATTCGGTTTTCTCTAATATTCGAATGATGTAATTTAAAACAGCTGAATGATTTCGGTTCAACACCGAAATTCATTTCTCGCGTTTATTGAAAAACGAGAGTTACGAAATAGCAGTTGGTTCTCTTCATCTTGCGAGAGAGCAGATCGACACCTTTTCCTGTCAACGGACACGCCAAAGTGCGCATTTAAGCAGTCTGATGCAGGTGTCCTCATCGAAATTTCAAGCGGAATACAATTTGCAACACGGATTTAATTGGACTTAACCTCTAACTAAGATTTTCATATTTTCCGAAGTTAAAATTCAAACTTTGAGCTCATAATAAAGCCACTATCTATTTGAGTTAAAGCGCGCACTTGACGTTGAGGAACAACTCAACACAGAACCGATCGCCGATCAAACGGGTGTTAACTCGTTGCGTCATTCTCGAGTGCCCAAAGTGAAGGATAATCCGGTTGCGATCGCCCCGATTATCGGTGCTACCAAGTCGTTTGGTCATCACCAGGTCGATAATCGAATGACCTTGATCGATATATAGCATTGCCAAGATAGGGATTTATCGATAACGATTTAATGATCGGCCCGCCGTTTGATCGTTGAGTTCAGTCTCTAAGTCCTAGGCTATCTTGAGATAACCCTGAAAGAAGAGATTTGCTCTGTCCGACGCAACGCAACGCTCTATCACCACTCTCATTGTCAGTCCCTCCTCAAGTCAGGCAAGTGGCAGTTATACATTTCGAAATGTCGAGCATTGTTCGTGGGAAAATTGGAAGTCATGACGATGCTTTGGAAAAAAAGTCGCTTGGATGTAGAGTTCAGACTAACATCGGCAAGAAAAGATACGCTTGATTCAATCCGATTTTTCCTTGAATCGAAGAGCTGAGCCTCTTGATTTAGGCGGATTTCCTTTCGATTCAAGCGAAAAGTCCGATTGAATCGAGAGAATCTGTTCTTGTCAATGTTTTTAGGAGTCTGGACTCTGAATTCAAGCGAATTTCTTTTCCAGCGTGGAAAAAAGTGGATTGAATTTATCGCCTGGGAGATTTCCTTTTGAATCAAAAATAAAAACAGTTCTTCTATAGCACGGCAGCACGTGAGTGCGCACTTCTTGTGCCCCTCGCACGGACAGATCCGCTATTCTTGTTAGTTGTTTTTCTTCACCTTTCGTTAAAGTCTCCAAGATAGGATCCAAGTCCTTCGTATCCTATGTAAAATTTTAAGGATAAAATTAAACAGATGATGTCATTTGGAGGCATAATTAGAAAAAAAATCTATTCTCCAGCCTTACCCCAGAGGGAAGTGTTAAATGGCGGAGGCTATGGTAGCACACATAGGTCCCGCTAAAGGGACGGTGCTGTGTTTCTCCAGCTTATTCCCGAATGACGTCATGCGTAACAGTTCCTCAAAAATTTTAACATGGGAGCAAATTGGCTGGAATGAAGTGCGGATGTAGCAATGACTACACTTGCGTGCTAAGGAAGGACACCGCGTAAGCGATTAGGCGTTGTCAAATTTCCTTCGACAAATGACGAATTTTCAGCAAACTTGAGAATATTTCTCTTCCGATTTTTAAGAGGTCGCGTTCGTACTTTAATGTATTAAGTCTGAAAATGTGAAGAAAAATTATTCATAACTTCCTTCATAAAACATATTTTCTGAATGTAAATTTGGCAAAATTTTAATACTCATATGTCGTTTTTACATAGCACGGCTATGTAATAACGTATAAATTACCCGTATGAATCGGGATCCTGTAAAAGTTAGGCGATTCTTAATTTTCAGGGCAACCTCCGTGCTTCCGACTATGAAACAGCCTCAAAACCAGTTGCAGAGATGGAACGCAGCGTTGCCATCCATCATTTTTGTGGTCGCTTTTTCATCTGGATGCGCTTCCGCTGTTCCTGCAATGATTTTTTCTGCCTTTTTCCAGACTAGATCATTTTATTTTTCGAAAGATTTGACTAGCTTTCCTTGTAGAAAAATGCATTCCTTCAATTTCGACGTTGGTTTTCACCATTCGTTTTTTATAAAACTTATTTAAGAAAACCAGCTGCCATTTTTTCTTGAAATTGTTGACGAACGGATAGAGATATTTTGTGTTCTACTTCCCGTATTACCAAACTTTTGTGTTGATTTCTCCCTGTGTAGGAATCATTATTTAAATCGCGAATTACTGAGAACTGTCAGAAATCCATTTTTAAATTAAGGTTTCCCCAACGATTTTTCAACGTCGAAACGCAACGTAAAGATGACTCTTCACCATCGTATGAGAGAGGGGGGGAGCTTTACGAGCTAATTACGGCCGGGCAGTGGACCGCGCGGCCGGCAAGCGGAGCGGTCACATGTCGAGCAAGGAATGACCGCGCTACGTCCGCGGAATGACCAAAGAGTGACCATAGAACGACGCGGCCCAGGGACGGACGTCGCGGGCAGTGGCGTAGCGTGAACGATCGACTATCGATATTTCCCCATTCGAAGGTTTGGTGAAGAATCGATTTTTAAGGTGTTCGTTGCGAACACCCTGTATATCGATATTTTTCGATAGGTTTGAATGGCAGATCAATCGATGTATCGCAATGCACGCCACGCCACTGGTCGCGGGTCGATCGCGTGTGACGAGTGCTCGGCCGTTTTCCGTTTTCGTCGCGCTAACGGGCCGTCCGCTATGCCGCCCAGTGAAAGTCCCAACTTCAAAAGGAGCCGAAGAGGAGGCGACCGAGAGGGATGGAGCGCGCTTCGCGATATATCGATCGGTCTGCCGTTTAAACGTACGGAAAAGGATCGATAAACACGGTGGTCGCAACGAACACGTTAATTATCGATTCTTTACCACGATTTCAAATGGGAAAATATCGCACTGGAAAAAAAGCACATTGGATCTAGTGTCCAGACTCTTGAAAACATTGACAAGAAAATATACTCTTGATTCAATCAGATTTAAGCCTAAATCAAAAGGAAATCCGCTCAATTTAAGAGGCTTGGTTCTTGATTTAAGCAAAAATCCGATTGAATCAAGAGTATTTTTTCTTGTCGATGTTTTTAAGAGTCTGGACTATAGATCCAATGTGCTTTTTTTCCCAGTGCGATAATCGATCCTTCACACCTCGCCACTGGGATGGAGGAGGGAAAGGACGAAAATGGACCGCTGCTCTACCGCGGGCTGATTGTTAAAATTGATAGACAAAGCTATAGACAAAGAAGACATAAGGAGTATGGAGCTATCCTATTGGTTGAAGTGGGTGGATCTTATGGACTAAGGGGGTAAAATGATGGATTAACCATATATCGGGTCTCTCGTGGGTTGCCGTTAGTTAGTCTATTACCTACGTCCATCATCCACTGCCATCACCCGCTTCCACCAATAGGGTCGACCTCCGCATGCCTTTTTTCTTCTTTGTCTATCGCTTTGTCTATCAATTTCATCGATCAAACTGCAGGCATGACAGGGCCCACGTTAGCATGGAGATAGCATGGAGTTCCTTTGATTTAAACACATCCAGGTGCATGGGTGTTTCACCATTAATATTTCCGGAAAAACTTAACCACAGCCGAGAATCTCTGTGAATGGGAATTGTCTTTAAATTAACAGTACCGTCACCTTTAAGAGCTAAAACCCTGAATGTACGAGTCGTACGCGGCGGTGCTATATCACTCGGAAGGGCCTCCCGTCGGCCGTGCCGTAAGTATTGGTATTGGATTTATTCGCCGGAAAAAATGGTGGCGGCCCGCGAGGCTAAGTCGCTTTTAATTGGTTCCCGAGCGGCGAATTATGATCGAGATGTGCAAGCACGCTGCTGCAGGCTCATAAACTGTCTCGGCGAGTAGATAGAAATCTGAGGTTCAGTTAGGTTTCCGAGCTGACCCAAAGAGAGGGAGGGGACTCTGGCCTCATGCTCACTCCACCGTGTTCCCCGCGTCGCCAGATTTTAGAACGGAGAAGGGATTGTTATAGTTCTCGCTCATTTATAAAAGAGTGTATATGCGTCAGTGATCTGGAATTAAATTCCTAGCTTGAAAGAGAAAAAAATCTATAGATTTCGCTGAAAATCCGTGAATCCCCAATTTTGCTCAAATTTCCCCATGAAATCCCTAGATCTTGCTAAAAAACGCTATTTTTATTGTATAATTATGACGTCGTTCTATATAGCCATTAGCGATGTTAAAATCTGATTGGCTCGTTTGAATTTTGCCGCTTTCTGAAAGCAGAGCGAAATCCCCAAATTTGCTCCATTTCCCCACAAAATCCCTAGATCTTGCTAAAAACCGCTATTTTAATTGAATAATTATGACGTGGTTCGATAATCTGCGTCAGTGATCCGAGATAAAATCCCTAGCCGGGACGAAAAGAAATCTCCAGATTTGGCCTAAAATCCCTAAATCCCCAGATTTGCTCAAATATCCTCATAAACGTCCTAGATCTTACAAAAAACCGCCATTTTATCGTGTAGTTATATGAAGTCGTTCGATATATCAACTTGCGTTATTAAAATCTGATTGGCTCGTTTGAATTTGCCACTTTCTGAAAGCAATGCAAAATGCGAAGACGGAATTGTCAGGTCGCTGGCCGAAGTGCTAAAGTGCTCATAGTACACCCATCAATGCTAAAATGAGCACGAAACATTGGTTCCTTATTGCAAAATGTTGCTCAGATTCATAATGGAGAGAGGCAAAATGTGTTTTAGAATGGAAACTCCGATGGGTTTGTTGCAAACTTTGTCGGCCTCCTATGGTGTAGTGGTTGTAGCGCTTGCTCTATAATTGGGAGGTCCCGGGTTCGATTCCCGGCCAGGCGACCCGAGTTTGATGATCTCAAACAATGGTTGCCTGGGGCTGGTTAAAGCGTGGGATTAGCCCTTGTGGGATTAGCCCTTGTGGGCTATTTGAAGTAGTAAAAAAAAAAAAAAAAAAAAAAAAAAAAAAAAAAAAAAAAAAAAAAACTTTCGCAAATATGGGAATGACTCATCTGTATCAAATTATTTCCTTGCCGTAATATACTATTTGAAGCAAGAGGCTAAAAAATGCGCAAATTGTTTATGCAGATTGTGATGTTAGGAGTACATTTCATATTTTCCCAATACACACATCGCATTTTTGGGCCATTTTCCAATTGAAGCAACTTTACTTTCTCCTCCGGAAAAAGTTTGCAACAGACAAATTTAGTTATTGAAGTGGCCCTGAATGGTACGATTTTAGAATTGTGGGAAAATCCAGAGACTGTGGTTTCAAGTTATGACTCGAGCCACTGCTAAAGACATGAGAAAGTAACTGCAGACGTTGATTTACCTGAAATCTTACCAGTTTGGTATCGAATTTCCATCAAATTTATAACTGCGCAATGTTGTCAGGCAGCAAGAATGTAGGAATGCTTTCTGCGTCGTATTTTGATTTGAGCCAGCCCCCCCGCATCACAGTCAAGAATGAATCCAGCCAACGCAAACGGTGACCCAGAGATCAAGATCTGCCTCCTGGAGAGTTTCTTTCGAGGGGAAAAATCATTTTCAATCGTCGATCTATTTTCTTTCAGACAGAAGATTATGAGCACGAGGAGATCACTACCATTGAAATGGATTACTTAATGAAATGCAGCTAATCAACTGCGCTAAGGCAGGATAAATGATTGATTTTTAATCTGGTGGTTGAATGAAAGGAGAGAATAAATATTAATTTGTCAAAAATTAAAACTAAAATTAATTTTAAAGAGAAATACCTGAAATTAAATCGAAAGACAAGAAGATCCTTTAGGATTTCTCAAATATTAAGTAGTAAAAATAATAATGAATTTGTCCAATGAGATTTAAAAATAATTAAACCATTCTTATATAAAGCAAATAATGGAACCATATTCAAATATATTTAAAATTGATGAAATAAACCCATAGGTTAAAAGCGTACAGTTTTCAAAACGCTTCTATTAATTAATTAACTTGATCCTCAATCTTGGATCAAGACAAGCTCATGAAGAAAAATTCTTACGAAATGGTTTCCTCGACCAATTATTTATTGAACGATCTGTAGTCAGACAGGTGTGAGGCAGGTCAGTTCACTTCAAGAGAAAAAATAGTTACAATTTCAGTTATAAATTTCCGACAGTTTCCCTAGTGAAAATAAATTTCGCGAATGAACATTACGTAACGTTGACGTGTGGATACGTTCTTTCATCTATGAAACGACGTATCCTACCAATCAAGTGAAAAGTGAACGTTTTCCTAAAAAAAAACTTGGTTTCCTATCGCTCAATGAGGTCCGCATGTATAAAATTTGCTGCAGACACTTCTTTTTGGCTGTTCTGCAGTTCTCGGATCGCAGAAGAAAGTAGTGCAATATTGGGACCACGCGATTGCAGTGGGCCATTTGCTCCTACGGCGTGAAAATCCTCTCAAAATCAACACGAATCCAGTCCTCTAGAGAGATGGAGGGAGGAGGGCTGCAAGAGGACTCAATGAAGCGGAGAATCTCTCTCAATGGCGCGGATAATGTGATCAATACGTTTCTTTGCCAGTATTGCCTGTTCGTGAGTAATTTTACAGAATTTTGCGGAAAACCCTATTACACAGAGGAAAATACTTCATGGGAACTTGTAACTCTGCTGTGTCGCGCGTCTATTCTTGTCTTCTCTGTCACCTGCCAAGCGTTTCTTCTCTTGTAAGAAGCTCCTTGTTGAATGTATGGAATTATTCGTTACTTCCCGATACATGCTCTTTTATGCATATTCAATTCGCCATGCGAGCAGAAAGTCGAGCATGATCAGGATTTTCTAAATTTGACCTTAATTGAATGTAAGTCCTGCGCTGTCGCTGACATTTGAGAAAAAGGAGAAATTGTCTATTTCCTTCTTTTTGCCAAAATGTTATTGAAATTCTCAATAGTTGATATTTTTACCAGAAAGTCCAGTCGTATTTAGTTATTACTTTCATGAAAGAACGTAGCTACATTCCAATGTTGCTAAATCCCTACTCAAAAATGCCATTTTTATCACGAGAATCTTAGGCTTTTCTAATTGAAAATTTCACTGATCTTCCTTCAGATCTCGTGCAAAAATCGGACAAATTTTGGACGAAGACAGCGCAAACACATTTTTTTATAAATTGCTTAATTTGAGTCAATTTTGCAACCTTGGAATGAAGATACGTTCCTTCGTTTGGGACACGACGATTTTACAGATTCCAGGCAGTCTTAACTGGATGACGGGCCACCAGACGTTTAATAATTGGAAGTACCAGTTGTGTTTCTCTAGTGTTCATCTCGCTCAAAACCTACTCTCACGCTGAATGTAGCAATACTACTCAAGTCATTCAAATATGTGTGTCGTTTCTGGTCATCTTTGACCACTTGGTCTACATTCTCACTTGATAGGAAAAGGCGATGCAGTGAGCTCAATTGCGTGGATCGTTATTTTTGAGCTTTCAAGCTAATCTTAAAAGCTTCGTTGCCTCCGAGAGCATGGTAGTCTCACGACACCATTAGCGACTTAGAGAAGGTGTCATTCTTGCACTGTGGTTTCATTTTTTCCGAGCACTTGGCCGTTTATCAGAGCTGCATGACATTGCAGCGTTGTCGATTTTTATTTTCTTTAAATGCCACTCCAAAATATTTAATTTTGGCGGATTTATTCCCTCTAAATCGTAAACTTAAGATCAAGTTTAGAATATTTTCTGAAAAATTAAATGCGGCAAAATCTCTAATATTTTAAATTACATAAAATTCGTATCTTTTAAAGGAAATTTGGCAACCTCTAAATGCGCATACGGCGTTTCCCCTCAGCATGGCGCGGCGGTCTTAGAGACCTTGCATCAGTGGCCATTTTTGCATGTTGGCAACATTGTTATTTTCAATTTAAATCCATCAAAAATATCGATTGCAGGCAAGCTGGAGCGATGGAGACTTAAACGCTGGAGTAAGAAAACAGTCGATTTAAAAAAAATAGCCTAAATTAATGAAATGGTTTATTACAAACTTTTCATCAATTTACATGAATTTTGGTATCAGCGCCATCTACAGGGTAACAAATAACCCCCTCCCCTCCCCCCTAGCCCCAAGAAAAAGAAAATTGTCGACACGACCAGACGGAAGTTGTCACCTCCTGGATGTCATCCAATTTTGCTTCACCCGATTAACATTGCTTCGTAGTGCGGGGTTTCTGAAATATAATGTCTTTTTCTCCACAGTTGTAGCACTGCCGTGCTAAAAGGGAACCCTCCGATGAGCCATCAGACGTTGCCAAATCTCCTCCGACATGTCACGACATTTCAGGAAAATTTGTGGATTTTTCTCCTCCAATTTTTGAATGGACTTCGTTCGTAATTTGATCTAGAGAGTCTGAAAATTTCAAGGAAAAAATGTTCGCAGCTTTCATCCTTAATAATTATTTTCAGATAGGAGATTTGTCAACATTGGAATGCCTTCACAGCGTTTTTACTTAGCTTGGCAGAGCAGACGATTTGGGCAACGTTTATTATTGAATTCTGGACTGTGGCTTTGACGCGGATTGGATGAAACGCGCGGATTGTCGATGCCTCTCGCACGTCATAGTTTTAGTTGTCGCGCCGAGTGTGTGTGGGGGAGGGGGAGAGGGGGGGG
>NW_017548287.1:293352-319232 GCF_001854935.1 Bemisia tabaci | reverse complement strand
GAGGGGGGTAGTCAGGGTAGGTCGGCCCGATCACGTATATCGTGGAGTGTGAGTAACTGTTTTCTAGGTCCCTGTCTCACGCGCTCTTCGACCAAACTCTTGGTCTGTGCAGTTGAAATCGGTGGGCTTTTTGGTCGTGACCGCTCAACTTTTTGGAGGTCAGGGCTGGGATCTATACTAGATCCATTTGTTTTTAGTGAAACGCAATGTGTAGTTTCATATGGGAGATGTTATTTATATCAAAATAAAACCAACAAATCACTTACCAGGACCATCAACGTAATTACCAATCCAGTTTTCGGCACTTCAGGACGACTTTTCTCGAAAATTTGGCAACGTAGGAAATAGTTGGATAATTTTCTCATTTTTTTACATGCGCACATGAAAGTCGCCCCTATAACGCACTTTGGCGTTCTGCGACACCGAAACGCCACATGTGCCTATTTTCCCAAAGGTTATCGGGCAACTGACACCGCAACACCTCTTCGTCAACGCCAAATTTGTTCGATCTTTCCAAAATTTTACTAAGTTTTTTGGTAAAATTTCGTTTCACACGTGTTTAATTGAAAAAAATCCATTAAAATGGGTCAAAATATGACTATGGGGTTGCCACATTCAGAGAATACGGGAAAGCATCGGGGAATGATAAGAAGTCAGGGAAAACCTGGAAGTGTCAGGAAAAAATCGTCAAGTCTCCTTTACATGCTTTCTCGAGTGGGTTTGACGTTTCGAACAACAAAGTTTGCCTGAAACTTATTTCCAATTATGCATTTTTAGCCATCTGGCATTTTCTCAGTTGTCAGGGAATTTAATTTTCGAAATTTCGTGTCAACCCTGTGACCAGCGCAACGGATTCATTAAAACCTTGTAAATTGTAGTGAGTCTCTTCTTCATTCGCATAGTTTCAACCCCTCGTCAACGCCCAATTGTTACGGTCTTTCCAAAAAATGTCCACTGTTTTTCGGTTAAATTTAGTTTTACATGCGTACGATAAATCTGAAAAAATCTTTAAAAATGGGTCAAAACTGTGACCAACGCAACGGATTTACTATAACCTTGTAAATCGTTTTGAGTCTCTTCTCCAATCTTATAGTTTCAACCCCCAGCTCTAGTGTATACTGCCTTGCTAAGGAAGAACGGCCCTTGAGCCTACCAGAGTTGTCAAATTTCCTTCGATAAAATGTTTATTTTTGAGGAAAGTTATCAATATTTCCCTTTGAAATTTTCAGGAACTTCAGGTGAAATTGCAAACAACATTATCCGAAAAATTGGAAGAAAAATATTCATAAGTTCACCAGGAAATTCGTGTTTTATGAATAGAAATTTGGTAACCCCTGAAAGGTTCATACGGCGTTTTCCTTGACAAGGCAGTGTACTCCTACGAATGTGTGGCAGCGGTCACACACCGCGAGTATCGAACCGCGGTCCGCGCATTGTAATTCAAGAGCCGACGCGTCTTGCTCTCGCCTGAGTGTGAGGTCGCGGCTGCTTTCGCCGCGTCCAGGTCGCTTCGTATGCGGCCCGCGACCCGCGACGGACCGCTCCGGCTTTGGTCCTCGCCCGCCCTCCGCCAAACCGCGCACGGTCGCAGGGTTTCGAGGCGCAGTTACGCGGTTCTCGACTTTCGGGGCCGTTTTGTCCCGGTTAGGCCCGATCTGATCCGACCATTGTTGCTCCACTCTCGCCGGATTCATTGTTTCTCTCGCCATCGGCTCGGGCTCGAATCTGACTTGCCGAGGTAAAAGTCCACCAGAATTTTTTGAAGAAGTACAATTGGTTATTTTTAGCAGCGTGAAGAATTTATCGTGAACGTCATCGTCCAAATTTGACTTCGAAGCATCAAATACGAGCAAAGTTGAAATAAAAATGAGTCACATGGCGATGGCCAAAGTACACTAAAAAAAAAATTCTCGGCGTTTTTACCACGGTCCGTTGGTACCTTTACCATCTCACTTTTTTTTACCAATTATTGGTAATTTTACCAAGACAGACTGGTAAGCTTACCTAAAAACCGGTATTTTCACTGTTTTTTTTTAGGTAAGAATACCACTTTTAATGGTAATCGATTCCCGGTATCTTTGCGATTTTATCTCGGTAATTCTACCACAGTCGATAAAAATATTGGCGTTTTTACCAAGGTCCAGTAAAGTTACCGAGAAAGTCCAATAATTTTACCGAGATTTCTCGGTAAAATTACCAATTCCATAAATGGTAATTTTACAAAGAAAAAACTGGGATCAAATAGAACCCTGAATTCTGAACCCTTTTCTTAGTAAATACACAGAGATTTTTTTTTCAGTGTAGAGTCTCGATTATCCGCGCCTCGGTTATCCGCGATTAGGATTATCCGCGGTCTGTGGAGCGGACTTTTTTTTTACTTTTTCTATTTCTTTTGAAAGCGACCTTCTTTTCAAATCCATGACTCAATCTTCCTTTCATTCTCTGAATTTCTCCTTGCTTTTCCATCAGCAGAATTTTCACCCTTTTTCAACAATGAGCAAGTCTCCTTTTCGTTCCAGCTAACATTGGCAACATACCCATTCGGTTTGGGTAACTTGCAATTTTTGAGTCTCGAACTCCGGCAACCTCGCTTGAAAGAAGACCACTTCCGTTTCCGAATACGGAATCTTTGTCGTCGACTGCTCCTGTAAAAATATTTCATCCCAAGAACGAAGAGTTGGAAATAGTTGGAATCCTGCCAGGTTGCACACTCGAGAACCCGAGGCCCCGCAAATGCTGAAAATCAAGTGCTAACTTTGAACGCTCAATACTTTATTCCAAACACGTATCAGATACGCTGTTTCTTTGTGAAATCGTTAGAATTTACCCCCCGGTGTAATTGGCTGTTTTTTTACCCGCAGTGTTAGAATTGGACATATTTCTGTCAAATGGAACTATGTGTGTTATGACGTTAGCCCTGTTATGCATGTATTCTTATGGGCCGCAAGGCTCATGTCTTAATGCATATAGTTCCGTTTGATAGAAATACGTTCAATGTTTTACAGTTTAAAAATGGAGTCTTTCATACTGGTTGAAACTTAATTTTAAAAAAAAACTGTCGGTTTCGAACAACAGGAAAGGACACGTTAATGTTTTATTCTATTAAAAACTATCATTGAACTTAAACCAACGAAAGACCTAGCAGGACTAGAACTTTCATGTATCCTCCCATAAGGCTGCACATTTTTTACGTGTAGATGCAGACCGGCTCGGTTGCGGCCTTTTTATAAGGGTTCAGCTGATGGCGCGCATACTTTTTGCATTTAACAGACCATTATAATTCTTGATAAATAGAGTGTTTGTGTATAATCAGTTATTAGAACATAACCTCTATTTAACCCTTTACTCAATTTCATTACCAGAGCGTCCTTTGACAAGAGCACATCCGTCAAATTCTTATTCCTTCAAAGGCATTGTAACATTACAAACAAGTGGAAAGCTCTGCTACATTCAGAGTAGTGGTCAACGAGGTTTCACAGTAGATTCCAGACTTGCCCGATGCGATCGTAGTGATTCGTAAAATAATTCACCGTACGGAATTTTTCTTCTGTTCGCCCTAGCGAGGGCTTTAGCATACCCACTCTGCCATGCTAAGGAAGAACGCCGTATAAGCCTTTAGGCGTTGCCAAATTTTTTTTTTCAATATACGGATTTACCGGGAGAATTGTGAATATTTTCTTCAAAAATTTTGGACAAAATTGTTCGCTTTTTCATCTAGAATATCTATAAATTTCAAAGGAATAAGCATAACTTCCATCTAGAAGAAACATTTTATCCAAGTAAATTTGGCAGCTCTTGAATGTTCATACGGCGTTTTTCCGTAGTATGGCAGCATTACTCCGTTGATCAAATACACCAACTGCTGTGATTGCTTCAAAGCTTTTACAAGATGTCAGAGATTCTGGATGGATGTCTGTGGTAACGCGAGTTTAAAATTGGAAAATTTATCATGAGAGCTCGTTTACAGTCCTCTGTTACGGGTGACTCGACGCGCAAATCCACACCTGCTGATTCATCGTCCGACCAATCTGAAAACATGCATCCATCATTCTAAACGAGGCTCGCCGGTGAACAGTTGATTTCGGAAGTCATCGCTGGCGATGGGCCTTGCCTTGAACGAGTAGCTCACAGTGAGTCATGGCCTTGACTTTAAATATTTTCCCACCATTTTGCCTTTGAAAGTTTAAGTCGACGGAATATTGTGAAATTTGTCGCAGTTATGAAGAAATCAGGTGAACAATTCTTCCTAGCGTGAATGGACGGATTCTAGCTCTGTGCTCAAAAGGTAAAAAATCTCAAAATCACCAAATAGAATATATATGAGAGCACCCCTTTAAGACAATTTTGAAAAAAACAAACCTCCGGAAGGTGTGACCGGAAGCAACATGATTGAAAGAATCTGTCAAAATGTGTATTTATAACGCTCCGACAAAGTTTTTGCTTACGTTATAGGTCTGTCGCACCAAAATTGTTCCACTCTTTGGTCATTAGTCATTCAAAAATTGGAAAGCCCATTTTTGCACACTCGTCACTGTTCAAGTTCCAGGACCGGAAAAAGGAGGGCTTGAAGAACAAAGCGCATATGTGCAGTGTTTGCAAAATTGAGGCAGTAATGAGTCCAAGTAAAACTAGTCTTAATACACAGCCGATGCAAAATTCGCTTCCAAATTCCAATTTTTAAGTCATTTTGAACTTCCTTTCCGTTATAAGGATCCGTGTAATTTCGAAACTTCATACAGGTATTTCTCGAAATAGTAAAAACTGCACTCATGCACCTTGTCCTCCAAGCCCCTCTAAAGTATAAATTCGTGGCTACACTGAAAAAAAAAAAAAGATTGGCAGAATTTACCATCCCTTCACGCTGTATTTCACACAGCGATAATTCAGGGTCAATTCTGCCCGAAGAAAGGTAAACGTCACTATATACTCGTGCAGGTAACCATTCCTCTGGCAGAATCGACTTGAAGATTATAGAATTTACCATTCCTTCACGCCGTGTAATACAGTGTGAAGGCATGGTAAATTCTACCAATCTCTTTTTCAGTGTATGACTATAGAACTGTAGATCCACTCCACGGAATCCACTGGTAAGTTCAAAGATTCTTTCTTCTCTGTGACCGCAAGTTTCTCCAAAATCCCAAGTAAGCTGACTCGAATCTGACTCTATTATCAGCCCAGGTCAATCCTAAAATCCAAAAACCCTATACTAACATGTAAAGTATTAGGCCATCAGTGATTTTGAAGCTACGAATATAGAGATTTTAGTGGTTTTGAGTTTGACTCATATATAGTTTTTAATTTGATGCGGTTGCTAGAAGTTTTTTTACTTTTATGATTTCTAGGCTTTTTGAGATTTATGATCCGCACAGATTTTTCTTTAATCTAAATCTTAACTGATTTCCTGTTTTTTTAATCTTATTATTAAGAATTTCTGAGTTTTGGTGTTTAAACCCTTTTATTGTTCGCCTATATATTTTTCCAAAAGTAAAAGTAATAAGTTATAAGTTTCTCCAAAATCCCAAGTAAGCTGACCCGAGTCTAACTCTATTATCAGCCTAGGTCAAGCGGTGAACAGAAGGCATAGCCCTCTCGGTCATCTCCTCCTCCAAAATGACGACACTCAAGAGATTATCCACGTCGACCCCGCGGATTCTCAAAATCCACACTCTTGCGCGAACTGCGCAACGCGACCCGGGATGACGGCGCGTAAGCGATTCGTTTTTGCGTCGTTCCAAAACCGCGTGTACCGAGTCGAAACCCCGCGGACATCGGCGGTTTCTCCGGCGGCCCGCACCGCGTCACCGACGAAATTGCGCAGAAAATCGGGCCGCAATCGCAACTCGTCGGACGTGGGGCCAGCACCCCCCCCCCCCCCCCTTTCTACCGTTGTGCGTGTCCCCGTGCTGCGGTCGGAAGAATTACGTAAACGCGAAAAAAATTCTCCTCGGAATTGAGCGTAATGCTGGCATGACGTGCTCAAGGAGCGAACGGTAAGCAAAATTGGGCTCTTCATTTTTTGAGCGCTGACGGGAAAAAAGAGGTAGAGATGGGCATGATAATGACTTTGCAGGAAGAGAATCGTATGTTCAAAAATGGGTTTCTCAATCTTTTGAGCATTCATGCGGAAAATAGGTTGATATGAGCGTAAACCTAATGTACACCCTAACAACCTGATCAACTTCGTTAAAAATCAGGCGCGAACCGCCAGGATCAAACCTGGATCACATGTTTTAGCGTCCAGTGCGCTTGCTAGGCACTCGGAAATCCCAACCTCCGAATCGAAATCCAAGACACAAGAGTAAAATAACTCAGCAGGACACTTTTCCTCATCCGAAGATGTCGCAGAAGAACCTATGGTTTTGTTCGATTCGATCAAAAATGCGGTTAGCTCGCAAAGTAACCCAAAGTAACCGGAAAGTTTTAACCGTTTGGCTTGCCTGGCAGTGGCAACGCTGTATCTCTTCCTCGTCAAACATTCAATTCTGGAGGCGCTCAAATTGCGCCCGTAACACAAAATTCGGCATTCCGGACAAGGAACGCGGAATTTCTGGGCGACTGCGAGTAATTCGGAATCTCTGAGACGGGCAATTGGACGTGTTTCTGCCGAAGAGAATTATGTGCATTATGACGTGAGCCCTGTCATGCATATATTCTTATGGGTCTCAAGGCTCATGTCCTCACGCACATGATTCCGTTTGGCAGAAATACATCCAATTAGCATACTTCGGAACCGCGTACCGTCACTTTTTAGTAGCTGCAATACCAAGCAATGTTGTGGTTTTGTGCATAGAGCTTTCATGTTTCCAAGGAATTTCCATTGAATGAAAGATGATTTGGCAAATTTGCGTTCGGACGTCAAATGGGCCGTAATGCGTTCATCTCTCGTAAAGCTTTCAATTAACGCGGTGGCGCCTCAGAATTATGTTGCAAATATCGTAGAGGATGAGCATTCGGGGGGGGGGGGGTTGCAGATCCCCTAATTTGCACCCTAGCAGCATTAGCTGTTCGACAAATTCAAAGACTCGTAACGATGGATTATTATATCAAAACGCCCCAATTAGGAAACAATCGTGTTTTATTTTTTTTTTTTTTTTTTCATGTAAAATGTGCAAACTTTGAGGGGAGGGCGGAGGGGGTCTGAGCCTGCGTTAAGGGTGCGGTAACTCTTAATTGACGCTTCTTTTTAATATACTTTCAAAAGGGATATTTTGCCTAATTTTTGCTCTTCATTTTGTTTTCTTTATTAATATTTTATTCGATATTCTTTGAATTCACATCATCACTATACTATTATTATCAACTTCATCATTCGATTGTCTTTATCTTTTATTTCTATAATAATTTAAAAATGTTTGGACCGCTTATTTCGGTTTGATTTATCTGGGGTACGAGGAACGTTCCAACAGAGCAAAGACACAAATTGTCCCTGAAACTGAACCCATCAAATTCAACTGTCAAGATTAGGCCAGGCTCCTGAAAACTGAAATCTACCTAAGTGAATTAAGAAGTGTGGGATAGAGGTAGAAAACAAGGGGGCTACAGGAGAGAAAGGAAGATTTTTTATCGGACATCATCAAACAGGAAAGATTAATATCCCAGGAGGGACTTTTCTAAAGAAACAGCATATACTCCTTCAGAGTGCTTTCGCAATTGCGAGGTTCTTCAAAAGTCCCTCTGTGTGGACGGATCCAATTATTTTAAGGCTTCACGTCCATTTGCAAAAATTTGCGCAACATAACGACTCTTTAATTTAATGAGCCAATCCATCTCCTGGACCGGATTAATGGCATGACCGGTTGAAAAATTGCTCTTTCTCACACCCAACGACTTAACTGAAAAAAGGCGCTTCCGTAGTATATGTATATCCTCTCATTGCTTTTCGTACTTTGGCCGGCCGGCGCACAGTGGCACGAGTCTATGGGAGACGTCGGTCATGATTTTTTTTTACTCAAATTGCAAATTTTGATGTTTAATACGTCACATTTTAAACTTTAAAGGGTGCTTCTAGTAGAAAATTTCATGAGGAAACCAATGGAACCACTTTTAGAACTTCAAAAGTTTGTATAGACGGAGTTATAAGCGTTTAAAGTTTCCAAATTTTGTCTGACCTGTCCTATTGACTCGATCCACCGTGCGGCGGGAAGCAAAAATTAATTCTGGAATAATATTCGACCACCCCGGCATACTCTAACTGGGCGTTTAATTGCCGGGTGTTTTGGGGCATTAGCAACCAGAACGAGAATCGACTAAGTGATTTTAAAGCTCTCAACAATTAACAGGTTCCTTTCTCGAGCCTCCTAGGGATCGCTCATAAATTGAATCTCATTAATGCGGAAAGGAACAGTTCATTCAGCTTGAATATAAGATAAAAAATAAAACGGACGTCGTTAAATTAGTATGATCTATGTAGTCGAATGGTTTTTAGTCGAGGTACATCCGTTCGGAAATTTTTAAGCAGTAATGCGCAGTTCTTCAAAATCTTCGCTTGGGTTATAAATCGTATGTGTAGCATCAGACCCTACTGTCCACAAGGTAGGACACAAATTAGAATGACTTCCACCCGGACCTCCAGCACATATTCGGACTAGATTGAAAGCAACCACAAATACAACATTTTTGTCGTTGACGCAGTGATTTTTTGCACTCGCCTCATTCGAAGCGAGGAATCATTAAAACCTGTGAACCGAAGTCGCAATTAGCGCCAAAAAATTTAATGCGATGGCATTTTCTCCGTTCTTTCCGCCGTCGGATAAAGAGTCAAGGACTGGCCACGTTGCCAGGTTGTGTTCCAAAAAATAGAATGCTTACTGTATGTTGGTGTTGATTTTAATTTTTATATCACAACGCTGGACCTAATAAGTAGCATTGCTTCCGACTTAGGAATAATCAGTTGCCAGGTTTGTTACCAAGTTGTCAATTTGATCGTTGATTTTGTCGTAGGCAAACGACCGAAATGCGTACCATCATAGGAGAAAGAATCTATTAAAATACGAAATGCCTATTAGCTTTTTATTGCTCACCATTCCTGAAGCAACTTAATCGTCTGTTATGGCAGTAAAACTATAAAGTTTACTGATTTTTCTTAAGAAAATTTTACGACTGCACAAGCGACAAATTTGCCGAAAAATATACATGATATTGCATAATATTAGCATTGACAAAGATGTAAGCTCTTCCCTTATGCAATGCATGCATTTTTAATTTAGATAACACACAATATTGGCTTGTATTGGACCGAATTCTGCAGTAAAAACATCGTTCAACAACGTTTGGAAACGTAGGAATAGAGATTTTCTGTTTTATTCCCTCTCAAAACTTGATGTTAAAATTATGTTCCAATCTTTACACTTACATTTAAATATTTTTTCTCGAATTTGAATTTTGTCAGGAGAAAATATACGCATTGTCAAGGTTGAAAATAAATACCTCTCTCCTCCCAAAAGAAAAAAAAATATAATGTGGCATGGTTCTCTACTGATTGATTTAGCCTATTAAGAACTGTTGCATATTATTATGCACGCCGTGTAGTGTGTCATTCAATGCACCAATTATCGTGAAACTTGAAAACCATTTTTTTAATTTTAAATTTGTATGAACTACGAGCGAAGAAAGTGCATTTTTGTGCGTAGTGTTGCTCCATGATATGTAGGAGAAGCAAAATTATCTAATTTATTCTCTGTTAGAGAGCAACATCAAGTAAGATTCTTGAAAGGGAAAAGTCAAACTCTAATTTCCTATCATTCAAAGAGGAGCGTCGTTTTAAACGCCGTCTCAAAGAAAACGCATTACACTTTTCTACGGCATACAGTGGATCGAGTCAATCAGAGAGGTCAGACATGAAATTTGTAAGTAAAACTCCAAATTTCGATGTTTAATTCGTCATATTTTAAATTTTGAGGGGTGTTGCTGAAAGAAAATTTTACGAGGAAACCAATGGAACCACTTTAAGAACCTCAAAGTCTCGTATAAACGGAGTTCTAAACGTTTACAGTTACAAAATTTTGTACGACCTCCCCTATTGACTCGATCCACTGTGCGGCAGCAGTGGAGCTGCTGTGTCACAGATACTCGTCAATTAACAGTGTTCTTCTCGGTTTTTTTGTCCATTCTCAGGCTCAATCATTTCGTCACTCCTATACTGTAAGAGCGCATCTAAATTTTCACTTGAGCCCCGGTCTCCGTATAACTTTATGCTCTCCAGGACTCATACGGACACAAAGATACGCCCTTACGTTAGCGAAGCGACGATTTGACGACGCGCCGGGCGCGATGATTATAGGTTTTTAACACGAGGAATATTCTCACGAAATGGCAAGGAAACGGCTAATAGCTCGCATAATTACGCGGCGGTTAATTAAATTTTGATTTTTCTCAACGACTCCAGTCTTCCGACTGAAAAAAACAATTTTTGCCCCTCGATGCGCCATAAATCAGAGTTCGATTTTTTTGTGACGGTATGAATAACAAGGAAAGAAAGATAAACCATCTCTTCCCAGAGAGGCAGAGGGTTAAAGAATTTCATGAAATTTCCCCAAATAAACTTTTGTAACGAAATTTATGAAAGATTACACAAATCGGAGTTTTTTGTTATCTTTGATCATCCATTCCCGAATTCCTATCTCCGTTCCCTCTTTCATTCCATTTGTTCCTTGCCGTACCCCCAATTCCCCGGTCCATTCCAGCTAATAATTTTTGCAATTGGTAAAACTGTAATCTTTATTCCCGTTTGTGACACTATGAAGGCCTAAATTACGAGAACCAATCAGAAATGGATTCGCATTGTCTTTACTCTCAGTGTAAAGGGCCTCTAGGCTTGAAAATCAACCATGAGCAGTGTGAGGCCTACTATAATGATGGTTTTGGCTATAATGGTTTTTTTTTCCTTAATCGCCAGCTCGCGCTGAATACAAACGTCCTGACAAGATGGAGTTTCAATTTGAAGAGTGGTCGTAGCCCTTGTTCAGACATAATGATAACGTGTAGTGGAAAACTGCATGTTAATCCCAACTCGCAAAACGATCGAATCACCGCAAGGCTACGCGATCTGGTTGAGGAGGCTCGTCAATAATTAGCAGTTTGCGGAGGGATTGATCGTTTGATTAGAATAATCTGCGGTCTCTGACCACACCACGCTCGGTGCAGTAACCTCTGCGTCTTGTTTTCCAGTCGGCCGTTACAAGCATCAAACCCTTGGAAAAACTACATTTTCTGCACTGCCCAGATGTAAATCCAATACCATTGGAGGCTCATTTTGTAGCAGAGTGCAAAATGTGTAAAGGATTATTGAATTTCGTAAGGTCATTGGGAAGTTCGTATTTTCAATAAATGGAGTCTTATAGCCCGTAAAATGCCCGCACTGAAAAAAAACACATTGGATCTAGAGTCCAGACTCTTAAAAACATTGTCAAGAAAAAGGACTCTCGATTCAATCAGATTTAAGCTTAAATCAAAAGGAAATCCGCTCAAATTAAGAGGCTCGGTTTTTGATTTAAGCTTAAATCTGATTGAATCAAGAGTTTTTTTTTCTTGTCAATGTTTTTACGAGTCTGGACTCTAGATCCAATGTGTTTTTTTTTCCAGTGCGTATAGTTTTATGCCAGTTTCTACAGTTCTGAGTCTATGGTTTTATGCTAGTTTGTAAAGTTCTGTAAAAAGTCCGCAAGTACTCGATCAAATCGAAAGTTTCCGGGCTAATTCGAAGATCGGGGTCTTCCTCCAGCTTCTAGTAAGCGCTAAAAATGATATGAAAAATAAGTTATAGTTCGGGTGACCCTTTCAGTACTTTACAATTGGGGCCTTTAATCTCAATGTAAATCACTAGAGGGTACATCGTTAGCAATATCGCTTGATCAATTTCCACGTAAGGGTTGAAAAAAGCTGTTGTTTTTGATCATGTAACATTGAAGATATCACAATAAGCACACCACACTACTTTCAATTTATGGGAGAATAAGCCGTACATAACATGCGAGTTTTCAATTTCCTGATTGGAATTACAATAACAGAATGGTGCTGTTGGAATGCCGGTATTTTTGGGCAAATCGATCGCTTAAAAGTTCTGCTCTTATCATTTCTCTCCAGCCCATCCGCATTTTTGGCATTTAATGTAGAAAAACCTTGGCAATGTGCAAAAATGTTATTTACCTCATCGAGGAAAATATTCACTCTGAAATTTTTCGGTTCAGAACATACAAGGACGGACGGCGCGGCGGTGAATGAAGTTAATTGGCTCTAAACGTCAAAATCGCAATAATTCCCGCTTCATTTATTCACAGATTAAGTGAAATTCTTTCGTGGCTCAAATACCTCTGTCAATTCCACATGACATATTCAGTTGAACGTTGGCAAAGTCTGTGAACTGTCACTCTCCGTGAATTTCAGAAAGATATATTTAGCTATTCCGATTTTGCCGTGTTGACTCACTTAATAATACTTTCGTTTTTTTTAATTACTTTGAATTACATTTTTTATCAGCACACCGAATACCATTCCTAAGATTTTACTAGTTTTTGGGCGTAGTCAATAAAAGCGGTAAAGAGTAATTACTCTGATTCCCACCATTCTTATTTTAAAAAAATAACAAAAAAAGAAAACACAATATAAAACACACCCAGAACCAAGGGAAATCAGTAAATATATCCTCCCACAATAGCAAAAATGATTCGTACTGATAACATGTAATACAAATGAGCAACAACAGAAGCTCTTCTATGATTATTAGTAAGACTGAATTAAAATTTGCCGTTTGATCAATCTTTACGTCCCAAGTACTGAAAAACAGTACTTGCTGCTAAAAACCGTGCAAAACACGGAAAAAATTGGATAGTCGTCGTAGCCACCGCACAATAGCTGGCGCATTTTTAACCAGCCGCTGGTTGTGAGGACCATCCTATTTTTTCCGTGAACTTCGCAAGTCTTCAAAATATAAGCAACTGCCGAGTTATTTGACAGAATTCCTGAGTTTTCTCTTGACCTCCGATTGATATTAAGCCTCGGTGCATGCTGAAGGGTCCTGCGGGCCGATTATTGAAATTAACAGACAAAGAAGGCAAAAGGGATGTGGAGGGATCCTATTGGTGGAAGCGAGTGGTTGCAATAGACATAGGAGGTAGGTGATAGACTAACTAACAGCAACCGACGAGAGACCCTATAGTTAGTTATCATTTGCTCCCTTAGTCTATGCATTTCAACCAATAGGATCGCTCCATACTCCGCATGTCTTCTTTGTCTATCGCTTTGTCTATCCATTTCAATAATCAGCCCGTTGGCCCCACGTATTATTGATTTTTACTCCACGTCCATCTTCAATCTAAGATAACGGGGAAACGACTCCTAGCTCTTAACTAGGCGATGATGCTGATTATTCTTGTAATTTTCGAGAAATAGCGATGCAGCTCAGTGGTTCGTGGCGCTACGGTGATTTTAATTCTCAGGTGCTCTCCAATGTTGTCAAGTAGCTTCACAATTTGAATACTCATAATTTCATCAGTAGTAATAGCTCCGTGCAGTTGGAGAATGTACTTTGAGAAAAAATATGATAAAATTAAGAAAAATCCCAACCAATTGAGGAGCAGCGGGCTGATTGTTGACATTGAGAGACAAAGCAATAAACAAAGAAGACATAGGAAGTATGTAGCGATCCATAGGTTGAAATGGATGGTTCCTGTAGACCAAGGCAGAAAATGATGGACTAAACTTAGGGTCTCTCGTGCAGAGTGGTAAAATTTCATGAAAAATAAAATCTTGAATTTTCACCTGAAATACCTCATGAAATTTCAGAAATGTAAGAAAGATATTGAAAAATACCCGTTCCTTTTCATGTTTCGCAAAATTTAAAAATTGTGACTTTCTTCTATTTTTGCATGTTTGAGTGCGGGTTGCATACTCTAGCCCCTGAAAAATATGAAATATTTCACAGACCCGTGAAATTTCATGAAATATTTCGCTGAAAATCGGCATCCTTGGGAATAGCCTCTGCCGCAAGTGGCATCGCGAGAATGTACACTGAGCAAGAAGCTTGGAAACGTAGAAAAATCCAAGAAAGCTTGAAAGTTCTCAATAGGAGAATGTGCTTTGAGAAAGAATATGGTAAAATTAAGAAAAGTCTCAACCAATCGAGGAACAGCAGGCTCTCTTTCATTCCTCTTTTATTGCCATCTTCATCTTTCATTTCTCTCATGCATTTCATGCCACCCTGCTCTCGTGGGTTGCCGTTAGCCAGTCTATCCAAAGCTGGAAAGCTCCCAGTAGGGCCTTGTCTCCACGAGCCGTTTCACGAGATTTGTCCCTGGGAAAAATCCCACTTACGAAGTTAGGAAAAACATTGAGTTAATCAATATTTTTCCCAGTACCAAGTATGGTACTTGTACCCCTAGGATCCACTGAGAGAAGAAGAAAAAGTGAAAACGAATTGTGCGATATTTTATTCATTACTACATTGTTAATGTTTGTTTAGTTAAAATAATGTGTCTAATTGTCAATTGAGTGCAATTATTATTTTAATCCCGGTTCAATACTCGACTTTAACCAATTTATCTTCCCGCGAAAACTAGTCGCAGGACTGTATGAGCCCCGTCCCGTGGAGACGGTAACTGGGAAAAATCCCAGAAGTTTCATTCCTGCGATTCGAACTTGGGACAAATCCCATGAAAACGTCCCGTGGAGACAAGGCCTAAGAGAATGAAAAATAAAGTAATAATATTTCAACGTAGAAGTCCAACCTGGAAACCCGGCAACGTAGCGGCGTGGTTATCGATGAAAATATCAGCGCCGACGCATAAATTCGGTGCCGACGGGCGGCGAGGAGGTCGTATCTGGATCACCAGGCAGGCAGGAAACCAGAGCGGAAAAGCGCCGCGCCGCCGCCGCCGCCGCCGCCGTGGTTCGTCTCTACGGACGGAACTTCCTCGGGTGTCAATGAAAGTATCCAGTTCGACACCCGCCCCCCGTCCCCCGCCCCCGCGGGTATGACCCAGTTATGGAGGAGGAGGAGGCGGACCGAGTTTCGGGTGCCGCGGCTTTATGATGCAAATTATGACGCGGCGGCGTCGAGCGATGCGATGCGTCGTGCACGGTGCGTGGTGCGTCACGTGTGGCCCGTAATCAGGGGTCATTGAGGTCACGGATGCTCCTCGAAGGAGGTGTGTACCGCGCGACTTGACACTGGGAAGAAATGCACGGGAAGGTGGCCGAGGGTTCACGAGGGTCATCGAAATTTCTGTTCGGTCCTGTAGCCGAAAACCTCGTACTTTCCCGGTAATTTTACTGCATTCCCGGAAATATACACGTAGACTGATAACAATATTTGTGGTCTTATGTTACTTTTGGTTAATGTACACCGGAAAAAAAACACATTGGATCTAGAGTCCAGACTCTTAGAAACATCGACAAGAAAAAATACTCTTGATTCAATCGGATTTAAGCTTAAATCAAGAACCCAGCCTCGAAATTTGAGCGGATTTCCTTTCGATTTAAGCTTAAATCTGATTGAATCAAGAGTATTTTTTCTTGTAAGTGTTTTCAAGAATCTGGACTCCAGATCCGCGCAGAAACGCGCAGAAAACAATGAAGGGGCTGGGAAAATGCATTCTTCCGATTGCGACGCTGGCATTCACCACTCGTTCTTTTTTCAATTTCTTCAAGAAAGCTAGGTGACATTTCTCGTGAAATCGTCAACCGAAGGTTACGGTGTTTTACTTCTTGTATTAACCAAAATTTTCTGTTGAAATGCCTCTCTGTGTTTCGTCTTTCATTCGTGTGTATAGAACATACTGTCAGCGCTGGAGATGTGTGCTGCAACATCTTCTTTGATCCTTGCCTCGTTCAAAAAAATATTTATGTTACTGCACCTATGCTATCAATTAATATAGGACGAAATCATTTTTGGAATGAGACAAGAATCAGGGAATATGGTGCACCATAGATTTTCAGCGCTAAATTGGAGAATATCAGCAGTTTTATCCGTTCATAGCATTTTCCATAAATCAAAGTTTTCCTCAGGATTTCTCCTTCAGGAACAAGATTACCTTGGGGAAGAGCGATTTTCCGATCGATTGGTGCATGCCAGTAGAAAACGCATTTCATTTCCAGATATTTTCTGCTCAGAAGACATCGCATAAGCCAGTCCCTATGTTTTGATCTACCATATTTACACTGGAAAAAAAAACACATTGGATCTAGAGTCCAGACTCTTGATAACATTGACAAGAAAAAATACTCCTGATTCAATCAGATTTTTGCTTAAATCAAAAGGAAATCCGCTCAAATTAAGAGGCTTGGTTCTCGATTTAAGCAAAAATCCGATCGAATCAAGGGTATTTTTTCTTGTCGATGTTCTTAATAGTCTGGACTCTAGATCCTATGTGTTTTTTTTTTCCAGCGCAGGACGCAATCGTTCAATGGGTCACACAGTCCTCGTACTCTTCAAGATTACCACTATTAGCGCGAAAATGTCTGGGTCATCTTAAAAACTCTTCATACGCCTTAAGAAAACGTCTGTTGCGAATAGACGCCACCTTGCATTGTCCTCCTCCAGTGATCGTGTATCATCTCATGACGAACGTGACGGTACGCATGTCACGTTCTTTGAATGAAGATCGAATCATGGTCCGAGGTTTTTATTATCCGCCAATTTGATCAAATAAAACACGATCCAACCGTTCTCGAATCCTCTAAACGCTCGTTACATGACAAATTCGGGGCCGTAATCTTTGATCCAACCGCTCCAGTTACTTTTTTGGCCAAAAACAAGGTCCTAGCTCTTTTCGAAATGTTTGGACACAACTGACTAGCAATCCTGCACTGGTAAAAAAAGTAGCTTGGATCTAGAGTCCAGACTCTTAAAAATATTGACAAGAAAAAATATTCTTGATTCAAATGGAAATCCGCTTAGATCAAGAGTCTTGGCTCTTCGATTCAAGGAAAAATCCGATTGAATTAAGAGTATTTTTTCTTGTCAATGTTTTTAAGAGTCTGGATTCTTGATCCAAGCTGCTTTTTTTACCAGTGTGAGTCTAACACAAAGTTTTCAGTGGAATGATCAGTCTAATTTTACAAAAGAACGTAACTACATTTGAGCGCTGTAAAATGTTCATTCGTAAATCGTTCTTCGACGATGGAACTGTTCGAAGTTTCCAACTGGAAATTTTAGTAGTTTTTTTTTTTTTTTACTTGACGATCTTTATTTAACACAAATACAGTCTTGAATTCAAACAATGCCCTAATACCTTTGAACGCTATCACTAAACAAATCTTTTTTTCATAGCCGAATCCATAATTTCCAATGTAGTGTAAGTACGTTTAGATTACTCCATGTAATCTTGGAGACTTAACGCTAAGTGAGAAATATAAGAGGAACTTTTGGCCCTCCAAACAGCTCTGCTTTGATGGAAAATTCGAATATGTGAGATCTTTTACGAACAGAACGACAGTAGTTTTTGCACCACTTCATATAATCTTGGAGACTTAAACGTTCGGTAAGAAATATAAGAGGACCCGTTGTCCCTCTTAACAGCTCATGTCTCTTTAACGGAAAGTTTGAATATGTAAGACTTTTTATTCCATGAATAGCACGACGGTTATTTTTTGACTACTTTGTATAATCTTGGAAACTTGAACGCTTGGTAAGAAATATAAGAGGACCCGGTGTCCCATTAAACTGCTCATGTTTCTTTGATTGATAGTATAGGCGAATGTAGGGGGAGGAGCGTAAGCCCTTTCCCGTTCGCCCGAAAAAAAGGAGGAAGAAAAAGGGATAGAAGGAAGAAACAGAGGAAGGAATAAGAAGGAAGGTAGCTTGTATTCGATAATTCTCCATGACGAAATTGACACAAACTGCATATTAGATCCTTTAAAATTTCGAAAATTTCCGAGAGGAAGTCCCCCGCACCCCCAACTCCGGCCCCTTCGAGACTTGGCATCAGTCGTCATCGTCGACGCACAGTGGATCGAGTCAATAGGAGAGGTCGGACAAAATTTGGAATTTTTAAAAGCTTGTAACTCCGTTTACAAAAATTCTGAGGTTCTAAAAGTGGTTCCATTGGTTTTTTTGTGAAATTTTCTTCTGGGAACACCTCTTCAAATTTAAAATGTGACTAAATAAACATCAAAATTAGCATTTTTAGTCCAAGAAGTCATGTTCGACCTCTCTCATTGACTCGGTACACTGTGCGACGCTTCGTCGCGTCGCATCCTCCCGTTTTCCGGCCGCCGGGACCCGATCGACGCGGGATGAGGAAACGGTGTGAAAAGACCCCCTCCTCCTCTGGCGCACCCACTCCGGCGTCGCGGCGCGGTGGCGTCTGTGTATTCAATAGAGCTAACACGGTTTTAATGAGCTCGCCTGACAATTGATGAGCAGATAATTTCACTTTCATGATCGAGATGAATATGTTAGCCGTCGCGTCGCGTCGTGGATATTGGTTTTCCGTCCTGCGTAGAAAGCACTCCCCCCCCTTTCCACCCCTCCGACTTCTCTTCACGGGCGGACCCCGGATTCATGGCGGACGTCCGGAGTTCGGGGATCGTTGGATTGGATTCTGCGCAGAAATGGACCGAGGCTCGGTGACCTAGTTTGAAGGCTCCGATGTTTTGGAACCGATGACAGAGAGTAAGGTAGAATATTTTAGGTTAGGCAGGTAGGATAGTTTTAACAGAATCAGCGAAGAGTCTTACAATGGAGGTGTTGCATGTGTGAGGAATTAGCGATTTGACTGTTGTTTCTTATGTAAAAGTTTGCGGGAAACACGATGGTGCCACTGTTTTCTCTGAAATCATCTCCCAAGCTCAAAAAAAGCTCTCATTTAGCGCTCATAAGCTTACATTAGCGGTGATGTCGTGTTTTCAGTTTTAGAGTCCCCAAATAAAGTGGCAGCCCGTCAATGTATTTGCTCTCTATCTTTGTATGGAGAGTTTGTCATTATGTAGGGGTGGACTCTCAGGATTGCGTGGGATATCCCCTCCATTTTGGTCTCAACTTGAGAGCTTTTTTTGAGCTTGGGAGTTGATTTCAGAGAAAACCAGTGGCACCATCGCGTTTCTCGCGAACTTTTACATAAGAATCAACAGTCAAATCGAAAATTCCTCACACATGCAACATCTTCATTTTCGTCCCTCTGAAGTAAGGGTGTATCTAGAATTTCGAATGAACTCCAGAAAGCGTGGATTCATAGGAAAACAGGGCTCACGTGGAAATTAAGATACGCCCTTACGTCAAAATGTCAACGAAATGCGGAAGCAGAAATTGTTTAGAACATCGAAAGAATCAATTCCGCGCGGATCAAGAATGTTGCTTCTCAGTTTTTGATGCCAATCTCTCTCTATATTTCCAAAGGAAATGAATCGGAGGCACGATTTTTATTTTGAATTACACTGGGGAAAAAAAACACATTGGATCTAGAGTCCAGACTCTTGAAAACATTGACAAGAAAAAATACTCTTGATTCAATCGGATTTTTGCTTGAATCAAAACGAAATCCACTTAAATTAAGAGGCTTGGTACTTGATTTAAGCTAGATTCTGATTGAATCAAGAGTAATTTTTCTTGTCGATGTTTTTAAGAGTCTGGACTCGGAATCCAATGTTTTTTTTTTTCCAGTGTATGTTACAACCGTTTGAAATTAACCCTTTCTGAAAGTGATAGCTGCGGGTAAAACCGCATTGGTGTTAATCTCAACTTTGTTATTCAAGGTTCTCTAAGGCTATTTTGCCTGGATCCGTCACAAAATTAGACTCTCTTGCGTGCGGCAACATGTTATCATTGGCAACCGTGCATAGACCAAAGCTTTTGTGAGACCGAGAGGATCGTTATCCACGCGACTTTCACGGATTGCGCAATCTTTACAATTTTCCCGCTTTGCTCGCTTTTCTCCATTTTCTTCGCAGCTCTTTTCGAGCAAAGCACATTTTAATGCGTAGATGGGTGCTTTTGTTGCCGTGGATGATGTTCGAAAGATTATGTCGTAATCGGTTATGACGGGAACATTTACTTGTCCCTTGCAGTAGGTATAGTTTTCCTAAGATTTTCTAGGACAGTTGAATCTTGGGTTTCTTCAAAATCCGTACGACATCCGGTGTTATATGAGTTTTTTTTGGAAAAAAATGTTAGGCGATTTGGCTCTTCTTTGCAACATTAAATGCAAACAACACTTTCTAATCTTGATCTTAGCTGTTTGTGAATGTATTTGACATCTGTATCAGAATCAATAATTTCTTTTGCCGTAGGTCTAAAGTATACAGATTGTCCCTTGAGTCCTTACACCCTCACCCCGCGCCCCCTCTCTTTGAAAATGTGTCCTAACTGAGCTTTCGAAACGAAACTTGGCGAATGTTGTTAGGTCAAAAAGAATTCTCTTTTTGGTGTATCCAAAAATTTTTGGGGCATCCTCTGAGAGGAGTCGCCCCTATCAATTTTTGAAACGCGAAACAGTTAGTAATACTCTTTGACCGAGAAGCATTCCGAAAGTCTCGTTTCAAAAGCTCATAAAAAATTTAAATAGACGAAGTAAGGGCTTTTGGGATTGGGACACTCTGTTTAATCTTGGAGACTCGAACGCTCGTTAAGAAAAATAAACTCGTGGTGATTGACCGCGCAACGCTGTAACTGAAAGTTTTCGATCATGATAGTCACCTCTTCCGGCTTTTTATGAAATCTTTGTTGAATTCTGATGAATTCTGAATGTCCTATTTGAATCCATGTTAATAGAATACGCAGACACGGTTCAAAATGACTGATTTTTGTTGTTTTTGTTTGTTTCAGGAGAAGCCCGATGTCGGTTTCCGGGGGCTCCGGCTCACTCGTCAGTGTTTTTCTCGAACGAGTCGTTGGGAGTGGGCACCGTGGCCACTTACACGTGTGAACGGGGCTTCGAACTCCTCGGGCCCTCCAGGAGGGTCTGCGACAAGACTGGACAGTGGGTCCCCGAAGGAATCCCATTTTGTGGTAAGTTTATTCTTTATTTATGAGCAAAATCAATCGATACTGCCGTGCTAAGGAAAAACGCCGCATGAGCCTCCAGGCGTTATACCGAGTTTCCTTTGATGAAAGATGAATTTTCTGGTAAACTAGTGAAAATGTTACTTCCAATTAAATTGGGACGTGCGAAAACCGCTAATATCTATTTTTCTAGTCTTTAGTTTTTTTTGAATTGATAGTATTTTTAAAGAGTTGATACAACCATAAAAGTGATGAAACGACTCGTTTTGGGATTATGGTAACCCAGAGACGAGTATCAAATCCACTTTCGTGGTTGCATCCAACTCCGAAAAGTATTATGAACTAAAAAAAACTGAAGACTGGAAAAATGGACAATAGCGGTTTTCGCACGTCTCCATTCAATTCTTCAGGTAATTTTATTCCCTTTTACACCTAAAGTTCCTGAAAATTTCAAGGAAAATCATTCATGACTTTTCTCCGAAATAAACATGTTATAGATGGAAATTTTGCAACTCTCGAATGTTCGGGTTCTTCCTCAGCACGACAGAATAGACGACTTTAATCATAGGATTTTTCTGTTTTCTGTTCGAGGGGGGGGGGGGGGTGTAGGCACGTCCCCTTTGTACCCCCTTCTCTTCTCAGAGCGTCCCGTTGGTATCTTATGAAAAACCCCTTGGTTGCGACTTCACGGTCGTAAGAATGGCCGAAAAATCTGACAACGTCGGTTCGGTTTAAACCGTCTCCTCCGGGGACGTCCGAGCAACTTTGCATCTCTTAATTTGATAAATTCCTCCAAAAACGGTACTCCGAGGTGAGAAGTGCGGCCGGCCCGCGGCTCCGTGGATCTCACCTCCCACGATGTTGCCGGATCTCCTCGAGAAAACCTCGAATTAATCGGGAATCTTACGGGAAAGTGGGCGATAAATCAGAGCGCGTTAACAATGGCCCGCAGCCTCTTCAAAACGCGTCCGCTCGGCATTCCGTGCGAACGTTTCGTGAACAATTTAGAGGGAGCTCCCGAGGGGGCTGGGAGGGGGGGGGTGGCGAGGCGGGGCTTCGGCCAGGGTGCTAATTAGAGAATGCAGAGCGGCCCGAAATAAATAAAATATCAATTATGATACGAATTACTCTCGAACGGAGCTCAAAGTACTCGCGTGCTTTTGAGCGGGTTGTTGCCGCTTCGTGCTCGTAAATATTTAAGGTGATTCGATGGACGCCATATTTTGTGTCAGAACGGCATGCGATATATCGCATCAATTGGCTCCATTTTTTCAGCTACTCGTCATTTTTCTCCAATTTTGAGATCGCAATTCTGTTGTCAGGAGACTAAAGCACTCTCTTACCAATTTTAACAAATAAAGTCAACGTAATAAAGGCGTGGTTTTTTAGAGAGAAAATATCGCATTCGAGTGCAGTTTCGATATCAGTATCGAATGCTATGTTTTCTCTCTAAGAAAACCACGCCTTTATCACGTTGAATTTCTTTGTCAAAATTGGTAAGTGAGTGCTTTAGTCACCTGACAACAAAATTGAGATCTCAAAATTGGAGAAAAATGACGAGTAGCTGAAAAAATGGAACCAATTGATGCGATACCTATATCGCATGCCGTTCTGATACAAAATATGGCGTCCATCGAATCACCTAAATAATTTCGAATCGTTTTTGACCGATGTCTGTGTGGCAACGGTGAGTAAGCGAATTTAATAGGCATCAACTCGACTAAATTTTGCGCGACCTGATTTGTTCAATTTTATAATATTCCTCAAATATGAATCTAAAACAGGTAATTTTCCAATAGTTTTCTAAGACCATCCTCTAAAACTCTCTTTTGTAATGGGAAGACATAAATGCAAAACTCCCACACTTCTTGAAAATTTGGAGTCGGGGGTCGATAAACCTTAATTGCTTTCCACCATTTCACGCGAGCTGAAAAAGTGCTTCCACAGAAAGTGACGACCTTTATTTTTTCAGCCGTCAGGTCTTTTGGTCAACCGGTGGCAAGAAAATTTTATGATGGCAGCAGAAAGGGCTCAATCGACACTTATTTAACTATTTCTATGCCGGACATCGCCAGAAAAAGAAAGGGGAAGAAGTCCGATGGCTTTCCACAATTTTTACGGACTTAAAATTGTGGAAAATTTTTCACAATTTTCGCGGAATTTTTGTCGCAGAGATTATCGAACCCTACTTGGGGCCAAGCTAATCTCAGGAAATAGCTTTGAATACACCTTTGCAGAAAAGAAGCAAATGATCTTGTTTTGGGAGGTTCTAATCCCCACGCATTTCATGCAATCCTGGAGACTTAAACGCTTGGCAAGAAAAATAAACCAGTAGAGATCAAGCACATTTTGGCTATAATTTCTTTTGAGGCAAGGAATGATCTTGTTTTGGGAGGTTCTAATCCCCATGCATTTCATGCAATCTTGGAGACTTAAACGCTTGGCAAGAAAAATAAACCAGTAGAGATCAAACACATTTGGGCTATAATTTCTTTCGCCCAAGAACATCGACTTTCGAATTTTTCGTGTTTTGATCATAGTTTGCGGAAGTTAAGTCCCCGCTCGATGTGCCGAGTCAGCACTCGAAAAAACAACCGGTTGCGCGCATCGTCAGAGGAGCATTTATCAATTTGAGTTTGAAAATGAATCTCCGCGTGGCGGGGCTGAAATTGTGGGACCGCGCCCTCGGTTTCTCTGGAAATCTGTCTTTTCGGAGGAAAACCGCGTATCCTCCCCACGAAAAGCTCGCGCAGGTCCGCGCTTTTACCCGCGCTCGGAGAGAAGAAAGTTGAATTGTCGGAGGTGCGAATCCGAGACCACGTTCACACGAGCCGCGCGCGGTCGCGACAATGCGATGCGATCTAGTGTGAGAACTTGCAAGTCATATCACTCTCCTCGCTGCTCCGGGCGCGTTGTCGGACCGCCGTGATTCGCGATACATCGATTGAGCCTATTTAAACCTATGGAAAAGTATCGATTAGCAGGGTGTCCGCAACGAACACCTTAATAATCGATTCTTCGCCGTAGCTTCAAATGGGGAAATATCGATAGTCGATCATCGAGGCCTCGCCACTGACGAGGATTGAAATTGAAGACCGCCGTGATTCGCGATACATCGATTGAGCTGCCGTTTAAACCTATGGAAAAGTATCGATTAGCAGGGTGTCCGCAACGAACACCTGAATAATCGATTCTTCATCGTAGCTTCAAATGGGGAAATATCGATAGTCGATCATTAACGCCTCGCTACTGATGAGGATTGAAATTGAAATTGAAATTGAAGACCTGGGTGTAAACACCGGGTTTTACATTTGGATTATATCGTTGATATGCTGTTTTTACATTTGCGGTTCTTTGCAGGAAGAAATTGAATAGGACAGTGTTGAGAGTGAAATGTTATCGCAAGGAAACAGCTTTCCTCGCACGGACAATATATTTTAGACATCGCACTGGGTATATTTTTTACTGCGTAGAAATTGGATTGGAAATCAACACTCAGTCTCACGTAATGAATATTTGAAGGATTTGACCGGTAGTCATTCTAACCAATAACTACAGTGGAAAAAAACTACAATACTACTACTAATAACTACGTTTCCCAATTTTTCCATACATATGTTTTATGTTGTCAGCAGAAAACACCCTAATGTTTTCTACAACTTCCTTCAAATGTCTTTCTACTCCTCGTTCATAAAAACAATAGGAAAGTTGAAACTATACCTTCAGGATGTTTGCTTGAATCGACAGCCCATTAATTTAAGCAGAATTTCTTTTAGTGTTTCAAGCAAAATTTCGATTAAATCAAGAGTATTTTTTCTCGCCAAATTTTTCTCGTTTTTATACGAGTAAGATGAATTTTGCTGTTTTAGATATTTCAGTGATTTCATTTAAAGAGATCAGACGAATTGTGAAGGAAACTCGATTTCGAAAATTTGACGCTTACCGCTCTCATCGCTATCACGGCAGTTGTCTTCGTGCGTCATATTGCATAGGATGCACACTGGAAAAAAAAACACATTGGATCTAGAGTCCATACTCCTAAAAACATCGACAAGAAAAAATACTATTGATTCAATCAGATTCAAGCTTAAATCAAGAACCAAGCCTCTTAATTTGAGCGGATTTCCTTTTGATTTAAGCTTAAATCAAGAACCAAGCCTCTTAATTTAAGCGGATTTCCTTTTGATTTAAGCTTAAATGGACCGAGTTAAGCAGAAAGGAACCAACCCACATTTCGGAACAAATTGAGTTATGATTGGTTTTGAACTCAACTACTGCTCTACTATCTATCGCCAGAAGTTCAAAGTTTTTGTTGGAGCGAATTTTGCAGAAATTGAACTTAAAGTTCCTCTTCTACATTGAGTCTTATGCAGGAGCAAAACTTTGAACCTCTCTTCCTCCGTTCGATCCCGATGTGGCTTGGTTCCTTTCTGTTCAACTCGGTCCAAATCTGCTTGAATCAAGAGTCCTTTCTCTTGTCGATGTTTTCAAGAGTCTGGACTCTAGATCTAATGTGGTTTTTCTTCCAGTGCACCAAACGCACACAGCTCGAACAATCGAACTTCTTTTTTTTGCCGTGTGGTAATGACCCTTCGAGTATTCATCGCGCTAATCGATGCCGCTCATCGACCCGCGGTTTCAGCATTCACTGCCCGGCGCCTCGGGCCGTGGGCAGCGAAATGTGGGTCGAGTCGACCTTGACCTAGGCTTTCGGCCGGTGCGTCCTTGGCGTCCCAATCGTCACCGCGTTCGTGTCCGCGGCTATTGACACCGGCGACACCGATGCCTGCCACGCGCCCCGTCCAACGGGCCCCGCGCCGCGACGCGCCATTTATAACGGGGCCGCGTATGACTCATTAACCGTTTTTGTCGCCCTAAATCCGCCCGGGATTTTCGCCGCACGACTCGAGTGGGCCCCCTCGACGAGAACCCCCCCCCCCCCCCCCCC